>CAMPDV010001663.1:0-98372 GCA_946699065.1 Loxodes magnus
CGTCCCATAGTCTCACCGTCTTATCTACACTTCCCGATACAATGAACTCTGAATCACTGGATATAGCTACAGATCATACTTAATTTGTGTGACCACTCATGGTCTTACAGGTACCTGTCTTGACGTTCCATAGTCTCACCGTCTATCCTACACTTCCCGATACGATGAACTCTGAATCACTGGATATAGCCACAGATCATACTCAATCTGTGTGACCACTCATGGTCTTACAGGTACCTGTCTTGACGTCCCATAGTCTCACCGTCTTATCTACACTTCCCGATACGATGAACTCTGAATCACTGGATATAGCCACAGATAATACAGAATTAGTGTGACCACTCATGGTCTTACTGGTACCTGTCTTGACGTTCCATAGTCTCACCGTCTTATCTACACTTCCCGATACGATGAACTCTGAATCACTGGATATAGCTACAGATCATACTCAATCTGTGTGACCACTCATGGTCTTACAGGTACCTGTCTTGACGTTCCATAGTCTCACCGTCTTATCTCTACTTCCCGATACAATGAACTCTGAATCACTGGATATAGCTACAGATCATACTCAATCTGTGTGACCACTCATGGTCTTACAGGTACCTGTCTTGACGTCCCATAGTCTCACCGTCTTATCTCTACTTCCCGATACGATGAACTCTGAATCACTGGATATAGCCACAGATCATACTCAATCTGTGTGACCACTCATGGTCTTACAGGTACCTGTCTTGACGTCCCATAGTCTCACCGTCTTATCTGCACTTCCCGATACGATGAACTCTGAATCACTGGATATAGCTACAGATCATACTCAATCTGTGTGACCACTCATGGTCTTACAGGTACCTGTCTTGACGTTCCATAGTCTCACCGTCTTATCTCTACTTCCCGATACGATGAACTCTGAATCACTGGATATAGCCACAGATCATACTTAATTTGTGTGACCACTCATGGTCTTACAGGTACCTGTCTTGACGTCCCATAGTCTCACCGTCTTATCTACACTTCCCGATACAATGAACTCTGAATCACTGGATATAGCTACAGATCATACTTAATTTGTGTGACCACTCATGGTCTTACAGGTACCTGTCTTGACGTTCCATAGTCTCACCGTCTCATCTCTACTTCCCGATACGATGAACTCTGAATCACTGGATATAGCCACAGATGATACATAACTAGTGTGACCACTCATGGTCTTACAAGTATCTGTCTTGGCGTCCCATAGTCTCACCGTCTCATCTCTACTTCCCGATACGATGAACTCTGAATCACTGGATATAGCCACAGATAATACAGAATTAGTGTGACCACTCATGGTCTTACTGGTACCTGTCTTGACGTTCCATAGTCTCACCGTCTTATCTACACTTCCCGATACGATGAACTCTGAATCACTATATAGACACAGCAGATACATAACCTGTGTGACCACTCATGGTCTTACAGGTACCTGTCTTGACGTCCCATAGTCTCACCGTCTTATCTCTACTTCCCGATACGATGAACTCTGAATCACTGGATATAGCCACAGATCATACTCAATCTGTGTGACCACTCATGGTCTTACAGGTACCTGTCTTGACGTCCCATAGTCTCACCGTATTATCATAAATTCCAGATACGATGAACTCTGAATCACTGGATATAGCTACAGATCATACTCAATCTGTGTGACCACTCATGGTCTTACAGGTACCTGTCTTGACGTCCCATAGTCTCACCGTCTTATCTCTACTTCCCGATACGATGAACTCTGAATCACTGGATATAGCCACAGATGATACATAACTAGTGTGACCACTCATGGTCTTACAAGTATCTGTCTTGGCGTTCCATAGTCTCACCGTCTCATCTCTACTTCCCGATACGATGAACTCTGAATCACTGGATATAGCCACAGATGATACATAACTAGTGTGACCACTCATGGTCTTACAAGTATCTGTCTTGGCGTCCCATAGTCTCACCGTCTCATCTCTACTTCCCGATACGATGAACTCTGAATCACTGGATATAGCTACAGATAATACAGAATTAGTGTGACCACTCATGGTCTTACAGGTACCTGTCTTGACGTCCCATAGTCTCACCGTCTTATCTACACTTCCCGATACGATGAACTCTGAATCACTGGATATAGCCACAGATAATACAGAATTAGTGTGACCACTCATGGTCTTACAGGTACCTGTCTTGACGTCCCATAGTCTCACCGTCTTATCTGCACTTCCCGATACGATGAACTCTGAATCACTGGATATAGCTACAGATCATACTCAATCTGTGTGACCACTCATGGTCTTACAGGTACCTGTCTTGACGTTCCATAGTCTCACCGTCTTATCTACACTTCCCGATACGATGAACTCTGAATCACTATATAGACACAGCATATACTCAACTAGTGTGACCACTCATGGTCTTACAGGTACCTGTCTTGACGTCCCATAGTCTCACCGTCTTATCTCTACTTCCCGATACGATGAACTCTGAATCACTGGATATAGCTACAGATCATACTCAATCTGTGTGACCACTCATGGTCTTACAGGTACCTGTCTTGACGTTCCATAGTCTCACCGTCTTATCTCTACTTCCCGATACGATGAACTCTGAATCACTGGATATAGCCACAGATCATACTTAATTTGTGTGACCACTCATGGTCTTACAGGTACCTGTCTTGACGTCCCATAGTCTCACCGTCTTATCTACACTTCCCGATACAATGAACTCTGAATCACTGGATATAGCTACAGATCATACTTAATTTGTGTGACCACTCATGGTCTTACAGGTACCTGTCTTGACGTTCCATAGTCTCACCGTCTCATCTCTACTTCCCGATACGATGAACTCTGAATCACTGGATATAGCCACAGATAATACAGAATTAGTGTGACCACTCATGGTCTTACAGGTACCTGTCTTGACGTCCCATAGTCTCACCGTCTTATCTGCACTTCCCGATACGATGAACTCTGAATCACTGGATATAGCTACAGATCATACTCAATCTGTGTGACCACTCATGGTCTTACAGGTACCTGTCTTGACGTTCCATAGTCTCACCGTCTTATCTACACTTCCCGATACGATGAACTCTGAATCACTATATAGACACAGCAGATACATAACCTGTGTGACCACTCATGGTCTTACAGGTACCTGTCTTGACGTCCCATAGTCTCACCGTCTTATCTCTACTTCCCGATACGATGAACTCTGAATCACTGGATATAGCTACAGCATATACAAAACTAGTGTGACCACTCATGGTCTTACAGGTACCTGTCTTGACGTTCCATAGTCTCACCGTCTTATCTCTACTTCCCGATACGATGAACTCTGAATCACTGGATATAGCCACAGATCATACTCAATCTGTGTGACCACTCATGGTCTTACAGGTACCTGTCTTGACGTCCCATAGTCTCACCGTCTTATCATCACTTAACGATACGATGAACTCTGAATCACTGGATATAGCCACAGATCATACTCAATCTGTGTGACCACTCATGGTCTTACAGGTACCTGTCTTGACGTCCCATAGTCTCACCGTCTCATCTCTACTTCCCGATACAATGAACTCTGAATCACTGGATATAGCTACAGATCATACTCAATCTGTGTGACCACTCATGGTCTTACAGGTACCTGTCTTGACGTCCCATAGTCTCACCGTCTTATCTCTACTTCCCGATACAATGAACTCTGAATCACTGGATATAGCTACAGATCATACTCAATCTGTGTGACCACTCATGGTCTTACAGGTACCTGTCTTGACGTCCCATAGTCTCACCGTCTTATCTGCACTTCCCGATACAATGAACTCTGAATCACTGGATATAGCCACAGATCATACTCAATCTGTGTGACCACTCATGGTCTTACAGGTACCTGTCTTGACGTCCCATAGTCTCACCGTATTATCTCTACTTCCCGATACGATGAACTCTGAATCACTGGATATAGCCACAGATCATACTTAATTTGTGTGACCACTCATGGTCTTACAGGTACCTGTCTTGACGTCCCATAGTCTCACCGTCTTATCTACACTTCCCGATACGATGAACTCTGAATCACTGGATATAGCCACAGATCATACTCAATCTGTGTGACCACTCATGGTCTTACAGGTACCTGTCTTGACGTCCCATAGTCTCACCGTCTTATCTCTACTTCCCGATACAATGAACTCTGAATCACTGGATATAGCTACAGATCATACTCAATCTGTGTGACCACTCATGGTCTTACAGGTACCTGTCTTGACGTCCCATAGTCTCACCGTATTATCATAAATTCCAGATACGATGAACTCTGAATCACTGGATATAGCTACAGCATATACACAACTAGTGTGACCACTCATGGTCTTACAGGTACCTGTCTTGACGTCCCATAGTCTCACCGTCTTATCTACACTTCCCGATACGATGAACTCTGAATCACTGGATATAGCCACAGATCATACTTAATTTGTGTGACCACTCATGGTCTTACAGGTACCTGTCTTGACGTCCCATAGTCTCACCGTCTTATCTCTACTTCCCGATACGATGAACTCTGAATCACTGGATATAGCCACAGATCATACTCAATCTGTGTGACCACTCATGGTCTTACAGGTACCTGTCTTGACGTCCCATAGTCTCACCGTCTTATCTCTACTTCCCGATACGATGAACTCTGAATCACTGGATATAGCTACAGCAGATACATAACCTGTGTGACCACTCATGGTCTTACAGGTACCTGTCTTGACGTTCCATAGTCTCACCGTCTTATCTACACTTCCCGATACGATGAACTCTGAATCACTGGATATAGCTACAGATCATACTCAATCTGTGTGACCACTCATGGTCTTACAGGTACCTGTCTTGACGTCCCATAGTCTCACCGTCTTATCTACACTTCCCGATACGATGAACTCTGAATCACTGGATATAGCCACAGATCATACTCAATCTGTGTGACCACTCATGGTCTTACAGGTACCTGTCTTGACGTCCCATAGTCTCACCGTCTTATCTGCACTTCCCGATACAATGAACTCTGAATCACTGGATATAGCCATAGCATATACACAACTAGTGTGACCACTCATGGTCTTACAGGTACCTGTCTTGACGTCCCATAGTCTCACCGTCTTATCTGCACTTCCCGATACGATGAACTCTGAATCACTGGATATAGCTACAGATCATACTCAATCTGTGTGACCACTCATGGTCTTACAGGTACCTGTCTTGACGTCCCATAGTCTCACCGTCTTATCTCTACTTCCCGATACGATGAACTCTGAATCACTGGATATAGCTACAGATCATACTCAATCTGTGTGACCACTCATGGTCTTACAGGTACCTGTCTTGACGTCCCATAGTCTCACCGTCTTATCTCTACTTCCCGATACGATGAACTCTGAATCACTGGATATAGCTACAGATCATACTCAATCTGTGTGACCACTCATGGTCTTACAGGTACCTGTCTTGACGTCCCATAGTCTCACCGTCTTATCTCTACTTCCCGATACGATGAACTCTGAATCACTGGATATAGCCACAGATCATACTTAATTTGTGTGACCACTCATGGTCTTACAGGTACCTGTCTTGACGTTCCATAGTCTCACCGTCTTATCTACACTTCCCGATACGATGAACTCTGAATCACTGGATATAGCCACAGCATATTCAACACTAGTGTGACCACTCATGGTCTTACAGGTACCTGTCTTGACGTCCCATAGTCTCACCGTCTTATCTGCACTTCCCGATACGATGAACTCTGAATCACTGGATATCGCCACAGATCATACTCAATCTGTGTGACCACTCATGGTCTTACAGGTACCTGTCTTGACGTCCCATAGTCTCACCGTCTTATCTCTACTTCCCGATACGATGAACTCTGAATCACTGGATATCGCCACAGATCATACTCAATCTGTGTGACCACTCATGGTCTTACAGGTACCTGTCTTGACGTTCCATAGTCTCACCGTCTCATCTCTACTTCCCGATACGATGAACTCTGAATCACTGGATATAGCCACAGATGATACATAACTAGTGTGACCACTCATGGTCTTACAAGTATCTGTCTTGGCGTCCCATAGTCTCACCGTCTTATCTGCACTTCCCGATACGATGAACTCTGAATCACTGGATATAGCCACAGATCATACTCAATCTGTGTGACCACTCATGGTCTTACAGGTACCTGTCTTGACGTCCCATAGTCTCACCGTCTTATCTGCACTTCCCGATACAATGAACTCTGAATCACTGGATATAGCCATAGCATATACACAACTAGTGTGACCACTCATGGTCTTACAGGTACCTGTCTTGACGTCCCATAGTCTCACCGTCTTATCTGCACTTCCCGATACGATGAACTCTGAATCACTGGATATAGCTACAGATCATACTCAATCTGTGTGACCACTCATGGTCTTACAGGTACCTGTCTTGACGTCCCATAGTCTCACCGTCTTATCTTTACTTCCCGATACGATGAACTCTGAATCACTGGATATAGCTACAGATCATACTCAATCTGTGTGACCACTCATGGTCTTACAGGTACCTGTCTTGACGTCCCATAGTCTCACCGTCTTATCTCTACTTCCCGATACGATGAACTCTGAATCACTGGATATCGCCACAGATCATACTCAATCTGTGTGACCACTCATGGTCTTACAGGTACCTGTCTTGACGTTCCATAGTCTCACCGTCTCATCTCTACTTCCCGATACGATGAACTCTGAATCACTGGATATAGCCACAGATGATACATAACTAGTGTGACCACTCATGGTCTTACAAGTATCTGTCTTGGCGTCCCATAGTCTCACCGTCTTATCTACACTTCCCGATACGATGAACTCTGAATCACTGGATATAGCCACAGATCATACTCAATCTGTGTGACCACTCATGGTCTTACAGGTACCTGTCTTGACGTCCCATAGTCTCACCGTCTTATCTGCACTTCCCGATACAATGAACTCTGAATCACTGGATATAGCCATAGCATATACACAACTAGTGTGACCACTCATGGTCTTACAGGTACCTGTCTTGACGTTCCATAGTCTCACCGTCTTATCTCTACTTCCCGATACGATGAACTCTGAATCACTGGATATAGCCACAGATCATACTTAATTTGTGTGACCACTCATGGTCTTACAGGTACCTGTCTTGACGTTCCATAGTCTCACCGTCTTATCTCTACTTCCCGATACGATGAACTCTGAATCACTGGATATAGCTACAGATCATACTCAATCTGTGTGACCACTCATGGTCTTACAGGTACCTGTCTTGACGTCCCATAGTCTCACCGTCTTATCTCTACTTCCCGATACGATGAACTCTGAATCACTGGATATAGCTACAGATCATACTCAATCTGTGTGACCACTCATGGTCTTACAGGTACCTGTCTTGACGTCCCATAGTCTCACCGTCTTATCTCTACTTCCCGATACGATGAACTCTGAATCACTGGATATAGCCACAGATCATACTTAATTTGTGTGACCACTCATGGTCTTACAGGTACCTGTCTTGACGTTCCATAGTCTCACCGTCTTATCTACACTTCCCGATACGATGAACTCTGAATCACTGGATATAGCCACAGCATATTCAACACTAGTGTGACCACTCATGGTCTTACAGGTACCTGTCTTGACGTCCCATAGTCTCACCGTCTTATCTGCACTTCCCGATACGATGAACTCTGAATCACTGGATATCGCCACAGATCATACTCAATCTGTGTGACCACTCATGGTCTTACAGGTACCTGTCTTGACGTCCCATAGTCTCACCGTCTTATCTCTACTTCCCGATACGATGAACTCTGAATCACTGGATATCGCCACAGATCATACTCAATCTGTGTGACCACTCATGGTCTTACAGGTACCTGTCTTGACGTTCCATAGTCTCACCGTCTCATCTCTACTTCCCGATACGATGAACTCTGAATCACTGGATATAGCCACAGATGATACATAACTAGTGTGACCACTCATGGTCTTACAAGTATCTGTCTTGGCGTCCCATAGTCTCACCGTCTTATCTGCACTTCCCGATACGATGAACTCTGAATCACTGGATATAGCCACAGATAATACAGAATTAGTGTGACCACTCATGGTCTTACTGGTACCTGTCTTGACGTTCCATAGTCTCACCGTCTTATCTACACTTCCCGATACGATGAACTCTGAATCACTGGATATAGCCACAGATCATACTCAATCTGTGTGACCACTCATGGTCTTACAGGTACCTGTCTTGACGTCCCATAGTCTCACCGTATTATCATAAATTCCAGATACGATGAACTCTGAATCACTGGATATAGCCACAGATAATACATAATCTGTGTGACCACTCATGGTCTTACAGGTACCTGTCTTGACGTCCCATAGTCTCACCGTCTCATCTCTACTTCCCGATACGATGAACTCTGAATCACTGGATATAGCCACAGATGATACATAACTAGTGTGACCACTCATGGTCTTACAAGTATCTGTCTTGGCGTCCCATAGTCTCACCGTCTTATCATAAATTCCAGCTACAATGAACTCTGAATCACTGGATATAGCCACAGCATATACAACACTAGTGTGACCACTCATGGTCTTACAGGTACCTGTCTTGACGTCCCATAGTCTCACCGTCTTATCTCTACTTCCCGATACGATGAACTCTGAATCACTGGATATAGCTACAGATCATACTCAATCTGTGTGACCACTCATGGTCTTACAGGTACCTGTCTTGACGTCCCATAGTCTCACCGTATTATCATAAATTCCAGATACGATGAACTCTGAATCACTGGATATAGCCACAGATAATACATAATCTGTGTGACCACTCATGGTCTTACAGGTACCTGTCTTGACGTCCCATAGTCTCACCGTCTCATCTCTACTTCCCGATACGATGAACTCTGAATCACTGGATATAGCCACAGATGATACATAACTAGTGTGACCACTCATGGTCTTACAAGTATCTGTCTTGGCGTCCCATAGTCTCACCGTCTTATCTGCACTTCCCGATACGATGAACTCTGAATCACTGGATATAGCCACAGATAATACAGAATTAGTGTGACCACTCATGGTCTTACAGGTACCTGTCTTGACGTCCCATAGTCTCACCGTCTTATCTCTACTTCCCGATACGATGAACTCTGAATCACTGGATATAGCTACAGATCATACTCAATCTGTGTGACCACTCATGGTCTTACAGGTACCTGTCTTGACGTCCCATAGTCTCACCGTCTTATCTCTACTTCCCGATACGATGAACTCTGAATCACTGGATATAGCCACAGATAATACATAATCTATGTGACCACTCATGGTCTTACAGGTACCTGTCTTGACGTCCCATAGTCTCACCGTCTTATCTCTACTTCCCGATACGATGAACTCTGAATCACTGGATATAGCTACAGATCATACTCAATCTGTGTGACCACTCATGGTCTTACAGGTACCTGTCTTGACGTCCCATAGTCTCACCGTCTTATCTCTACTTCCCGATACGATGAACTCTGAATCACTGGATATCGCCACAGATCATACTCAATCTGTGTGACCACTCATGGTCTTACAGGTACCTGTCTTGACGTTCCATAGTCTCACCGTCTCATCTCTACTTCCCGATACGATGAACTCTGAATCACTGGATATAGCCACAGATCATACTTAATTTGTGTGACCACTCATGGTCTTACAGGTACCTGTCTTGACGTCCCATAGTCTCACCGTCTTATCTCTACTTCCCGATACAATGAACTCTGAATCACTGGATATAGCCACAGATCATACTCAATCTGTGTGACCACTCATGGTCTTACAGGTACCTGTCTTGGCGTCCCATAGTCTCACCGTCTTATCTGCACTTCCCGATACGATGAACTCTGAATCACTGGATATAGCCACAGATAATACAGAATTAGTGTGACCACTCATGGTCTTACAGGTACCTGTCTTGACGTCCCATAGTCTCACCGTCTTATCTTAACTTCCCGATACGATGAACTCTGAATCACTGGATATAGTCACACAACTTACAACATTGGTGTGACATCTCATGGTCTTACAGGTACCTGTCTTGACGTCCCATAGTCTCACCGTCTCATCTCTACTTCCCGATACGATGAACTCTGAATCACTGGATATAGCCACAGATGATACATAACTAGTGTGACCACTCATGGTCTTACAAGTATCTGTCTTGGCGTCCCATAGTCTCACCGTCTTATCTGCACTTCCCGATACGATGAACTCTGAATCACTGGATATAGCCACAGATAATACAGAATTAGTGTGACCACTCATGGTCTTACTGGTACCTGTCTTGACGTTCCATAGTCTCACCGTCTTATCTACACTTCCCGATACGATGAACTCTGAATCACTGGATATAGCCACAGATCATACTCAATCTGTGTGACCACTCATGGTCTTACAGGTACCTGTCTTGACGTCCCATAGTCTCACCGTCTTATCTACACTTCCAGATACGATGAACTCTGAATCACTGGATATAGCCACAGCATATACAACACTAGTGTGACCACTCATGGTCTTACAGGTACCTGTCTTGACGTTCCATAGTCTCACCGTCTAATCTTAACTTCCCGATACGATGAACTCTGAATCACTGGATAAAGCCACAGCATATACCTAATGTGTGTGACCACTCATGGTCTTACAGGTACCTGTCTTGACGTCCCATAGTCTCACCATATTATCTTAAATTCCCGATACGATGAACTCTGAATCACTGGATATAGTCACACAACTTACAACATTGGTGTGACCACTCATGGTCTTACAGGTACCTGTCTTGACGTCCCATAGTCTCACCGTCTTATCTGCACTTCCCGATACGATGAACTCTGAATCACTGGATATAGTCACACAACTTACAACATTGGTGTGACCACTCATGGTCTTACAGTTACCTGTCTTGACGTCCCATAGTCTCACCGTCTTATCTCTACTTCCCGATACGATGAACTCTGAATCACTGGATATAGCTACAGATCATACTCAATCTGTGTGATCACTCATGGTCTTACAGGTACCTGTCTTGACGTCCCATAGTCTAACCGTCTTATCATCACTTAACGATACGATGAACTCTGAATCACTGGATATAGCCACAGCATATACCTAATGTTTGTGACCACTCATGGTCTTACAGGTACCTGTCTTGACGTTCCATAGTCTCACCGTATTATCATAACTTCCCGATACAATGAACTCTGAATCACTGGATATAGCCACAGCATATACAACACTAGTGTGACCACTCATGGTCTTACAGTTACCTGTCTTGACGTCCCATAGTCTCACCGTCTTATCTTAACTTCCAGATACGATGAACTCTGAATCACTGGATATAGCCACAGATCATACTCAATCTGTGTGACCACTCATGGTCTTACAGGTACCTGTCTTGACGTCCCATAGTCTCACCGTCTTATCTACACTTCCCGATACGATGAACTCTGAATCACTGGATATAGCCACAGATCATACTCAATCTGTGTGACCACTCATGGTCTTACAGGTACCTGTCTTGACGTCCCATAGTCTCACCGTCTTATCTCTACTTCCCGATACGATGAACTCTGAATCACTGGATATAGCCACAGATAATACATAATCTGTGTGACCACTCATGGTCTTACAGGTACCTGTCTTGACGTCCCATAGTCTCACCGTATAATCATAACTTCCAGATACGATGAACTCTGAATCACTGGATATAGCCACAGATCATACTCAATCTGTGTGACCACTCATGGTCTTACAGGTACCTGTCTTGACGTCCCATAGTCTAACCTTCTTATCATCACTTAACGATACGATGAACTCTGAATCACTGGATATAGCTACAGATCATACTCAATCTGTGTGACCACTCATGGTCTTACAGGTACCTGTCTTGACGTCCCATAGTCTCACCGTCTTATCTCTACTTCCCGATACGATGAACTCTGAATCACTGGATATAGCCACAGATAATACATAATCTGTGTGACCACTCATGGTCTTACAGGTACCTGTCTTGACGTCCCATAGTCTCACCGTCTCATCTCTACTTCCCGATACGATGAACTCTGAATCACTGGATATAGCTACAGATCATACTCAATCTGTGTGACCACTCATGGTCTTACAGGTACCTGTCTTGACGTCCCATAGTCTCACCGTATTATCATAAATTCCAGATACGATGAACTCTGAATCACTGGATATAGCCACAGATAATACATAATCTGTGTGACCACTCATGGTCTTACAGGTACCTGTCTTGACGTCCCATAGTCTCACCGTCTCATCTCTACTTCCCGATACGATGAACTCTGAATCACTGGATATAGCCACAGATGATACATAACTAGTGTGACCACTCATGGTCTTACAAGTATCTGTCTTGGCGTCCCATAGTCTCACCGTCTTATCTGCACTTCCCGATACGATGAACTCTGAATCACTGGATATAGCCACAGATAATACAGAATTAGTGTGACCACTCATGGTCTTACAAGTATCTGTCTTGGCGTCCCATAGTCTCACCGTCTTATCTGCACTTCCCGATACGATGAACTCTGAATCACTGGATATAGCCACAGATGATACATAACTTGTGTGACCACTCATGGTCTTACAGGTACCTGTCTTGACGTCCCATAGTCTCACCGTCTTATCTCTACTTCCCGATACGATGAACTCTGAATCACTGGATATAGCTACAGATAATACAGAATTAGTGTGACCACTCATGGTCTTACAGGTACCTGTCTTGACGTCCCATAGTCTCACCGTCTTATCTCTACTTCCCGATACGATGAACTCTGAATCACTGGATATAGCCACAGATAATACATAATCTGTGTGACCACTCATGGTCTTACTGGTACCTGTCTTGACGTTCCATAGTCTCACCGTCTTATCTACACTTCCCGATACGATGAACTCTGAATCACTGGATATAGCTACAGATCATACTCAATCTGTGTGACCACTCATGGTCTTACAGGTACCTGTCTTGACGTCCCATAGTCTCACCGTCTTATCTACACTTCCCGATACGATGAACTCTGAATCACTGGATATAGTCACACAACTTACAACATTGGTGTGACCACTCATGGTCTTACAGGTACCTGTCTTGACGTCCCATAGTCTCACCGTCTTATCTCTACTTCCCGATACGATGAACTCTGAATCACTGGATATAGCCACAGATAATACATAATCTGTGTGACCACTCATGGTCTTACAGGTACCTGTCTTGACGTCCCATAGTCTCACCGTATAATCATAACTTCCAGATACGATGAACTCTGAATCACTGGATATAGCCACAGATCATACTCAATCTGTGTGACCACTCATGGTCTTACAGGTACCTGTCTTGACGTCCCATAGTCTCACCGTCTCATCTCTACTTCCCGATACGATGAACTCTGAATCACTGGATATAGCCACAGATGATACATAACTAGTGTGACCACTCATGGTCTTACAAGTATCTGTCTTGGCGTCCCATAGTCTCACCGTCTTATCTGCACTTCCCGATACGATGAACTCTGAATCACTGGATATAGCCACAGATCATACTTAATTTGTGTGACCACTCATGGTCTTACAGTTATCTGTCTTGGCGTCCCATAGTCTCACCGTCTTATCTGCACTTCCCGATACGATGAACTCTGAATCACTGGATATAGCCACAGATGATACATAACTAGTGTGACCACTCATGGTCTTACAGGTACCTGTCTTGACGTCCCATAGTCTCACCGTCTTATCTACACTTCCCGATACGATGAACTCTGAATCACTGGATATAGCCACAGATAATACAGAATTAGTGTGACCACTCATGGTCTTACAGGTACCTGTCTTGACGTCCCATAGTCTCACCGTCTTATCTCTACTTCCCGATACGATGAACTCTGAATCACGGGATATAGTCACAGATCATACATGACTAGTGTGACCACTCATGGTCTTACAGGTACCTGTCTTGACGTCCCATAGTCTCACCGTCTCATCTCTACTTCCCGATACGATGAACTCTGAATCACTGGATATAGCCACAGATCATACTTAATTTGTGTGACCACTCATGGTCTTACAGGTACCTGTCTTGACGTCCCATAGTCTCACCGTCTTATCTACACTTCCCGATACGATGAACTCTGAATCACTGGATATCGCCACAGATCATACTCAATCTGTGTGACCACTCATGGTCTTACAGGTACCTGTCTTGACGTCCCATAGTCTCACCGTCTTATCTACACTTCCCGATACGATGAACTCTGAATCACTGGATATAGCCACAGATAATACAGAATTAGTGTGACCACTCATGGTCTTACAGGTACCTGTCTTGACGTCCCATAGTCTCACCGTCTTATCACAACTTCCCGATACGATGAACTCTGAATCACTGGATATAGCTACAGATCATACTCAATCTGTGTGACCACTCATGGTCTTACAGGTACCTGTCTTTACGTTCCATAGTCTCACCGTCTTATCTACACTTCCCGATACGATGAACTCTGAATCACTATATAGACACAGCAGATACATAACCTGTGTGACCACTCATGGTCTTACAGGTACCTGTCTTGACGTCCCATAGTCTCACCGTCTTATCTCTACTTCCCGATACGATGAACTCTGAATCACTGGATATAGCCACAGATCAAACCTAATTAGTGTGACCACTCATGGTCTTACAGGTACCTGTCTTGACGTCCCATAGTCTCACCGTCTTATCTCTACTTCCCGATACGATGAACTCTGAATCACTGGATATAGCCACAGATCATACTTAATTTGTGTGACCACTCATGGTCTTACAGGTACCTGTCTTGACGTCCCATAGTCTCACCGTCTTATCATCACTTAACGATACGATGAACTCTGAATCACTGGATATAGCCACAGATCATACTCAATCTGTGTGACCACTCATGGTCTTACAGGTACCTGTCTTGACGTCCCATAGTCTCACCGTCTTATCATCACTTAACGATACGATGAACTCTGAATCACTGGATATAGCCATAGCATATACAAAACTAGTGTGACCACTCATGGTCTTACAGGTACCTGTCTTGACGTCCTATAGTCTCACCGTCTTATCTACACTTCCCGATACGATGAACTCTGAATCACTGGATATAGCCACAGATCATACTTAATTTGTGTGACCACTCATGGTCTTACAGGTACCTGTCTTGACGTCCCATAGTCTCACCGTCTTATCTCTACTTCCCGATACGATGAACTCTGAATCACTGGATATAGCTACAGATCATACTCAATCTGTGTGACCACTCATGGTCTTACAGGTTCCTGTCTTGACGTTCCATAGTCTCACCGTATAATCATAACTTCCAGATACGATGAACTCTGAATCACTGGATATAGCCACAGATCATACTCAATCTGTGTGACCACTCATGGTCTTACAGGTACCTGTCTTGACGTCCCATAGTCTAACCGTCTTATCATCACTTAACGATACGATGAACTCTGAATCACTGGATATAGCCATAGCATATACAAAACTAGTGTGACCACTCATGGTCTTACAGGTACCTGTCTTGACGTCCTATAGTCTCACCGTCTTATCTACACTTCCCGATACGATGAACTCTGAATCACTGGATATAGCCACAGATCATACTTAATTTGTGTGACCACTCATGGTCTTACAGGTACCTGTCTTGACGTCCCATAGTCTCACCGTATTATCATAAATTCCAGATACGATGAACTCTGAATCACTGGATATAGCCACAGCATATACAAAACTAGTGTGACCACTCATGGTCTTACAGGTACCTGTCTTGACGTCCCATAGTCTCACCGTCTTATCACAACTTCCCGATACGATGAACTCTGAATCACTGGATATAGCCACAGATCATACTCAATCTGTGTGACCACTCATGGTCTTACAGGTACCTGTCTTGACGTCCCATAGTCTCACCGTATAATCATAACTTCCAGATACGATGAACTCTGAATCACTGGATATAGCCTCAGATCATACTTAATTTGTGTGACCACTCATGGTCTTACAGGTACCTGTCTTGACGTCCCATAGTCTCACCGTCTTATCTCTACTTCCCGATACGATGAACTCTGAATCACTGGATAAAGCCACAGCATATACCTAATGTGTGTGACCACTCATGGTCTTACAGGTACCTGTCTTGACGTCCCATAGTCTCACCATATTATCTTAAATTCCCGATACGATGAACTCTGAATCACTGGATAAAGCCACAGCATATACCTAATGTTTGTGACCACTCATGGTCTTACAGGTACCTGTCTTGACGTCCCATAGTCTCACCGTCTTATCACAACTTCCCGATACGATGAACTCTGAATCACTGGATATAGCCACAGATCATACTTAATTTGTGTGACCACTCATGGTCTTACAGGTACCTGTCTTGACGTCCCATAGTCTCACCGTCTTATCATCACTTAACGATACGATGAACTCTGAATCACTGGATATAGCTACAGATCATACTCAATCTGTGTGACCACTCATGGTCTTACAGGTACCTGTCTTGACGTCCCATAGTCTCACCGTCTTATCATCACTTAACGATACGATGAACTCTGAATCACTGGATATAGCCACAGCATATACCTAATGTTTGTGACCACTCATGGTCTTACAGGTACCTGTCTTGACGTTCCATAGTCTCACCGTATTATCATAACTTCCCGATACAATGAACTCTGAATCACTGGATATAGCCACAGCATATACAACACTAGTGTGACCACTCATGGTCTTACAGTTACCTGTCTTGACGTCCCATAGTCTCACCGTCTTATCTTAACTTCCAGATACGATGAACTCTGAATCACTGGATATAGCCACAGATCATACTCAATCTGTGTGACCACTCATGGTCTTACAGGTACCTGTCTTGACGTCCCATAGTCTCACCGTCTTATCTACACTTCCCGATACGATGAACTCTGAATCACTGGATATAGCCACAGATCATACTCAATCTGTGTGACCACTCATGGTCTTACAGGTACCTGTCTTGACGTCCCATAGTCTCACCGTCTTATCATAACTTCCCGATACGATGAACTCTGAATCACTGGATATAGCCACAGATAATACTCAATCTGTGTGACCACTCATGGTCTTACAGGTACCTGTCTTGACGTCCCATAGTCTCACCGTCTTATCATCACTTAACGATACGATGAACTCTGAATCACTGGATATAGCTACAGATCATACTCAATCTGTGTGACCACTCATGGTCTTACAGGTACCTGTCTTGACGTCCCATAGTCTCACCGTCTTATCTACACTTCCCGATACAATGAACTGTGAATCACTGGATATAGCCACAGATCAAACCTAATTAGTGTGACCACTCATGGTCTTACAGGTACCTGTCTTGACGTCCCATAGTCTCACCGTCTTATCACAACTTCCCGATACGATGAACTCTGAATCACTGGATATAGCCATAGCATATACAAAACTAGTGTG
Source organism: Loxodes magnus (assembly GCA_946699065.1). Taxonomy (NCBI): domain Eukaryota; phylum Ciliophora; class Karyorelictea; order Loxodida; family Loxodidae; genus Loxodes; species Loxodes magnus. Next base: position 17,673 of record CAMPDV010001663.1, read on the forward strand.
ACCACTCATGGTCTTACAGGTACCTGTCTTGACGTCCTATAGTCTCACCGTCTTATCTACACTTCCCGATACGATGAACTCTGAATCACTGGATATAGCCTCAGATCATACTTAATTTGTGTGACCACTCATGGTCTTACAGGTACCTGTCTTGACGTCCCATAGTCTCACCGTCTTATCTCTACTTCCCGATACGATGAACTCTGAATCACTGGATATAGCCACAGATCATACTCAATCTGTGTGACCACTCATGGTCTTACAGGTACCTGTCTTGACGTCCTATAGTCTCACCGTCTTATCTACACTTCCCGATACGATGAACTCTGAATCACTGGATATAGCCTCAGATCATACTTAATTTGTGTGACCACTCATGGTCTTACAGGTACCTGTCTTGACGTCCCATAGTCTCACCGTCTTATCACAACTTCCCGATACGATGAACTCTGAATCACTGGATATAGCCATAGCATATACAAAACTAGTGTGACCACTCATGGTCTTACAGGTACCTGTCTTGACGTCCTATAGTCTCACCGTCTTATCTACACTTCCCGATACGATGAACTCTGAATCACTGGATATAGCCATAGCATATACAAAACTAGTGTGACCACTCATGGTCTTACAGGTACCTGTCTTGACGTCCCATAGTCTCACCGTCTTATCTCTACTTCCCGATACGATGAACTCTGAATCACTGGATATAGCTACAGATCATACTCAATCTGTGTGACCACTCATGGTCTTACAGGTACCTGTCTTGACGTCCCATAGTCTCACCGTATAATCATAACTTCCAGATACGATGAACTCTGAATCACTGGATATAGCCACAGATCATACTCAATCTGTGTGACCACTCATGGTCTTACAGGTACCTGTCTTGACGTCCCATAGTCTCACCGTCTTATCTACACTTCCCGATACGATGAACTCTGAATCACTGGATATAGTCACAGATCATACATGACTAGTGTGACCACTCATGGTCTTACAGTTACCTGTCTTGACGTCCCATAGTCTCACCGTCTTATCACAACTTCCCGATACGATGAACTCTGAATCACTGGATATAGCCACAGCATATACCTAATGTGTGTGACCACTCATGGTCTTACAGTTACCTGTCTTGACGTCCCATAGTCTCACCGTCTTATCTTAACTTCCCGATACGATGAACTCTGAATCACTGGATATAGCCACAGATCAAACCTAATTAGTGTGACCACTCATGGTCTTACAGGTACCTGTCTTGACGTCCCATAGTCTCACCGTCTTATCTACACTTCCCGATACGATGAACTCTGAATCACTGGATATAGTCACACAACTTACAACATTGGTGTGACCACTCATGGTCTTACAGGTACCTGTCTTGACGTCCCATAGTCTCACCGTCTTATCATCACTTAACGATACGATGAACTCTGAATCACTGGATATAGTCACACAACTTACAACATTGGTGTGACCACTCATGGTCTTACAGGTACCTGTCTTGACGTCCCATAGTCTCACCGTCTTATCACAACTTCCCGATACGATGAACTCTGAATCACTGGATATAACCACAGCATATACCTAATGTGTGTGACCACTCATGGTCTTACAGTTACCTGTCTTGACGTCCCATAGTCTCACCGTCTTATCATCACTTCCAGATACGATGAACTCTGAATCACTGGATATAGCCACAGATCAAACCTAATTAGTGTGACCACTCATGGTCTTACAGGTACCTGTCTTGACGTCCCATAGTCTCACCGTCTTATCTTAACTTCCCGATACGATGAACTCTGAATCACTGGATATAGTCACACAACTTACAACATTGGTGTGACCACTCATGGTCTTACAGGTACCTGTCTTGACGTCCCATAGTCTCACCGTCTTATCTTAACTTCCAGATACGATGAACTCTGAATCACTGGATATAGCCACAGATCAAACCTAATTAGTGTGACCACTCATGGTCTTACAGGTACCTGTCTTGACGTCCCATAGTCTCACCGTCTTATCTGCACTTCCCGATACGATGAACTCTGAATCACTGGATATCGCCACAGCAGATACATAACCTGTGTGACCACTCATGGTCTTACAGGTACCTGTCTTGACGTCCCATAGTCTCACCGTCTTATCTTAACTTCCCGATACGATGAACTCTGAATCACTGGATATAGCCACAGCATATACCTAATGTTTGTGACCACTCATGGTCTTACAGGTACCTGTCTTGACGTTCCATAGTCTCACCGTATTATCATAACTTCCCGATACAATGAACTCTGAATCACTGGATATAGCCACAGCATATACAACACTAGTGTGACCACTCATGGTCTTACAGTTACCTGTCTTGACGTCCCATAGTCTCACCGTCTTATCTTAACTTCCCGATACGATGAACTCTGAATCACTGGATATAGTCACACAACTTACAACATTGGTGTGACCACTCATGGTCTTACAGGTACCTGTCTTGACGTCCCATAGTCTCACCGTCTTATCTTAACTTCCAGATACGATGAACTCTGAATCACTGGATATAGCCACAGATCAAACCTAATTAGTGTGACCACTCATGGTCTTACAGGTACCTGTCTTGACGTCCCATAGTCTCACCGTCTTATCACAACTTCCCGATACGATGAACTCTGAATCACTGGATATAGCCACAGCATATACCTAATGTGTGTGACCACTCATGGTCTTACAGTTACCTGTCTTGACGTCCCATAGTCTCACCGTCTTATCTCTACTTCCCGATACGATGAACTCTGAATCACTGGATATAGCCACAGCATATACCTAATGTTTGTGACCACTCATGGTCTTACAGGTACCTGTCTTGACGTCCCATAGTCTCACCGTATTATCATAACTTCCCGATACGATGAACTCTGAATCACTGGATATAGCCACAGATCAAACCTAATTAGTGTGACCACTCATGGTCTTACAGTTACCTGTCTTGACGTCCCATAGTCTCACCGTCTTATCTTAACTTCCCGATACGATGAACTCTGAATCACTGGATATAGTCACACAACTTACAACATTGGTGTGACCACTCATGGTCTTACAGGTACCTGTCTTGACGTCCCATAGTCTCACCGTCTTATCTCTACTTCCCGATACGATGAACTCTGAATCACTGGATATAGCCACAGCATATACCTAATGTTTGTGACCACTCATGGTCTTACAGGTACCTGTCTTGACGTCCCATAGTCTCACCGTCTTATCTTAACTTCCCGATACGATGAACTCTGAATCACTGGATATAGTCACACAACTTACAACATTGGTGTGACCACTCATGGTCTTACAGGTACCTGTCTTGACGTCCCATAGTCTCACCGTCTTATCACAACTTCCCGATACGATGAACTCTGAATCACTGGATATAGTCACACAACTTACAACATTGGTGTGACCACTCATGGTCTTACAGGTACCTGTCTTGACGTCCCATAGTCTCACCGTATTATCATAACTTCCCGATACGATGAACTCTGAATCACTGGATATAGTCACACAACTTATAACATTGGTGTGACCACTCATGGTCTTACAGGTACCTGTCTTGACGTCCCATAGTCTCACCATATTATCTTAAATTCCCGATACGATGAACTCTGAATCACTGGATATAGCCACAGCATATACCTAATGTTTGTGACCACTCATGGTCTTACAGGTACCTGTCTTGACGTCCCATAGTCTCACCGTATTATCATAACTTCCCGATACGATGAACTCTGAATCACTGGATATAGCCACAGATCAAACCTAATTAGTGTGACCACTCATGGTCTTACAGTTACCTGTCTTGACGTCCCATAGTCTCACCGTCTTATCTTAACTTCCCGATACGATGAACTCTGAATCACTGGATATAGTCACACAACTTACAACATTGGTGTGACCACTCATGGTCTTACAGGTACCTGTCTTGACGTCCCATAGTCTCACCGTCATATCATAACTTCCCGATACAATGAACTCTGAATCACTGGATATAGTCACACAACTTACAACATTGGTGTGACCACTCATGGTCTTACAGGTACCTGTCTTGACGTCCCATAGTCTCACCGTCTTATCACAACTTCCCGATACGATGAACTCTGAATCACTGGATATATTCACACAACTTACAACATTGGTGTGACCACTCATGGTCTTACAGGTTCCTGTCTTGATGTCCCATAGTCTCACCGTCTTATCTTAACTTCCCGATACGATGAACTCTGAATCACTGGATATAGTCACACAACTTACAACATTGGTGTGACCACTCATGGTCTTACAGGTACCTGTCTTGACGTCCCATAGTCTCACCGTCTTATCATAACTTCCCGATACAATGAACTCTGAATCACTGGATATAGTCACACAACTTACAACATTGGTGTGACCACTCATGGTCTTACAGGTACCTGTCTTGACGTCCCATAGTCTCACCGTCTTATCACAACTTCCCGATACGATGAACTCTGAATCACTGGATATCGCCACAGCAGATACATAACCTGTGTGACCACTCATGGTCTTACAGGTACCTGTCTTGACGTCCCATAGTCTCACCGTCTTATCTTAACTTCCCGATACGATGAACTCTGAATCACTGGATATAGCCACAGCATATACCTAATGTTTGTGACCACTCATGGTCTTACAGGTACCTGTCTTGACGTCCCATAGTCTCACCATATTATCTTAAATTCCCGATACGATGAACTCTGAATCACTGGATATAGCCACAGATCATACTCAATCTGTGTGACCACTCATGGTCTTACAGGTACCTGTCTTGACGTCCCATAGTCTCACCGTCTTATCATAACTTCCCGATACGATGAACTCTGAATCACTGGATATAGCCACAGATAATACTCAATCTGTGTGACCACTCATGGTCTTACAGGTACCTGTCTTGACGTCCCATAGTCTCACCGTCTTATCATAACTTCCCGATACAATGAACTCTGAATCACTGGATATAGCCACAGCATATACAACACTAGTGTGACCACTCATGGTCTTACAGTTACCTGTCTTGACGTCCCATAGTCTCACCGTATTATCTTAACTTCCCGATACAATGAACTCTGAATCACTGGATATAGCCACAGCATATACCTAATGTTTGTGACCACTCATGGTCTTACAGGTAACTGTCTTGACGTCCCATAGTCTCACCGTCTTATCTCTACTTCCCGATACGATGAACTCTGAATCACTGGATATAGCCACAGATCAAACCTAATTAGTGTGACCACTCATGGTCTTACAGGTACCTGTCTTGACGTCCCATAGTCTCACCGTCTTATCTTAACTTCCCGATACGATGAACTCTGAATCACTGGATATAGTCACACAACTTACAACATTGGTGTGACCACTCATGGTCTTACAGGTACCTGTCTTGACGTCCCATAGTCTCACCGTCTTATCTTAACTTCCCGATACGATGAACTCTGAATCACTGGATATAGTCACACAACTTACAACATTGGTGTGACCACTCATGGTCTTACAGGTACCTGTCTTGACGTCCCATAGTCTCACCATATTATCTTAAATTTCCGATACGATGAACTCTGAATCACTGGATATAGTCACACAACTTACAACATTGGTGTGACCACTCATGGTCTTACAGGTACCTGTCTTGACGTCCCATAGTCTCACCGTCTAATCTCAACTTCCCGATACGATGAACTCTGAATCACTGGATATAGCCACAGCAGATACATAACCTGTTTGACCACTCATGGTCTTACAGGTACCTGTCTTGACGTTCCATAGTCTCACCGTCTTATCTCTACTTCCCGATACGATGAACTCTGAATCACTGGATATAGCCACAGATCAAACCTAATTAGTGTGACCACTCATGGTCTTACAGGTACCTGTCTTGACGTCCCATAGTCTCACCGTCTTATCTTAACTTCCCGATACGATGAACTCTGAATCACTGGATATAGTCACACAACTTACAACATTGGTGTGACCACTCATGGTCTTACAGGTACCTGTCTTGACGTCCCATAGTCTCACCGTCTTATCTACACTTCCCGATACGATGAACTCTGAATCACTGGATATAGTCACAGATCATACATGACTAGTGTGACCACTCATGGTCTTACAGTTACCTGTCTTGACGTCCCATAGTCTCACCGTCTTATCACAACTTCCCGATACGATGAACTCTGAATCACTGGATATAGCCACAGCATATACCTAATGTGTGTGACCACTCATGGTCTTACAGTTACCTGTCTTGACGTCCCATAGTCTCACCGTCTTATCTTAACTTCCCGATACGATGAACTCTGAATCACTGGATATAGCCACAGATCAAACCTAATTAGTGTGACCACTCATGGTCTTACAGGTACCTGTCTTGACGTCCCATAGTCTCACCGTCTAATCTCAACTTCCCGATACGATGAACTCTGAATCACTGGATATAGCCAAGATCAAACCTAATTAGTGTGACCACTCATGGTCTTACAGGTACCTGTCTTGACGTCCCATAGTCTCACCGTCTTATCTTAACTTCCCGATACGATGAACTCTGAATCACTGGATATAGCCACAGATCAAACCTAATTAGTGTGACCACTCATGGTCTTACAGGTACCTGTCTTGACGTCCCATAGTCTCACCGTCTTATCTTAACTTCCCGATACGATGAACTCTGAATCACTGGATATAGTCACACAACTTACAACATTGGTGTGACCACTCATGGTCTTACAGGTACCTGTCTTGACGTCCCATAGTCTCACCGTATTATCATAACTTCCCGATACGATGAACTCTGAATCACTGGATATAGCTACAGATCATACTCAATCTGTGTGACCACTCATGGTCTTACAGGTACCTGTCTTGACGTCCCATAGTCTCACCGTCTTATCTACACTTCCCGATACGATGAACTCTGAATCACTGGATATAGCCACAGATCATACTTAATCTGTGTGACCACTCATGGTCTTACAGGTACCTGTCTTGACGTCCCATAGTCTCACCGTATAATCATAACTTCCAGATACGATGAACTCTGAATCACTGGATATAGCCACAGCATATACAACACTAGTGTGACCACTCATGGTCTTACAGGTACCTGTCTTGACGTTCCATAGTCTCACCGTCTAATCTTAACTTCCCGATACGATGAACTCTGAATCACTGGATATAGCCACAGCATATACAAAACTAGTGTGACCACTCATGGTCTTACAGGTACCTGTCTTGACGTCCCATAGTCTCACCATATTATCTTAAATTCCCGATACGATGAACTCTGAATCACTGGATATAGCCACAGCATATACCTAATGTTTGTGACCACTCATGGTCTTACAGGTACCTGTCTTGACGTCCCATAGTCTCACCGTCTTATCTGCACTTCCCGATACGATGAACTCTGAATCACTGGATATAGCCACAGATCAAACCTAATTAGTGTGACCACTCATGGTCTTACAGGTACCTGTCTTGACGTCCCATAGTCTCACCGTCTTATCTTAACTTCCCGATACGATGAACTCTGAATCACTGGATATAGCCACAGCAGATACCTAATGTGTGTGACCACTCATGGTCTTACAGTTACCTGTCTTGACGTCCCATAGTCTCACCGTCTTATCTTAACTTCCCGATACGATGAACTCTGAATCACTGGATATAGTCACACAACTTACAACATTGGTGTGACCACTCATGGTCTTACAGGTACCTGTCTTGACGTCCCATAGTCTCACCGTCTTATCACAACTTCCCGATACGATGAACTCTGAATCACTGGATATAGTCACAGCATATACTCAACTAGTGTGACCACTCATGGTCTTACAGGTACCTGTCTTGACGTCCCATAGTCTCACCGTATAATCATGACTTCCCGATACGATGAACTCTGAATCACTGGATATAGCCACAGCATATACAACACTAGTGTGACCACTCATGGTCTTACAGTTACCTGTCTTGACGTCCCATAGTCTCACCGTCTTATCTTAACTTCCCGATACGATGAACTCTGAATCACTGGATATAGCCAAGATCAAACCTAATTAGTGTGACCACTCATGGTCTTACAGGTTCCTGTCTTGATGTCCCATAGTCTCACCGTCTTATCTTAACTTCCCGATACGATGAACTCTGAATCACTGGATATAGTCACACAACTTACAACATTGGTGTGACCACTCATGGTCTTACAGTTACCTGTCTTGACGTCCCATAGTCTCACCGTCTTATCTTAACTTCCCGATACGATGAACTCTGAATCACTGGATATAGTCACACAACTTACAACATTGGTGTGACCACTCATGGTCTTACAGGTACCTGTCTTGACGTCCCATAGTCTCACCGTCTTATCACAACTTCCCGATACGATGAACTCTGAATCACTGGATATAGCCACAGCATATACCTAATGTGTGTGACCACTCATGGTCTTACAGTTACCTGTCTTGACGTCCCATAGTCTCACCGTCTTATCTTAACTTCCCGATACGATGAACTCTGAATCACTGGATATAGTCACACAACTTACAACATTGGTGTGACCACTCATGGTCTTACAGGTACCTGTCTTGACGTCCCATAGTCTCACCATATTATCTTAAATTCCCGATACGATGAACTCTGAATCACTGGATATAGCCACAGCATATACCTAATGTTTGTGACCACTCATGGTCTTACAGGTACCTGTCTTGACGTCCCATAGTCTCACCGTATTATCATAACTTCCCGATACGATGAACTCTGAATCAATGGATATAGCCACAGATCAAACCTAATTAGTGTGACCACTCATGGTCTTACAGTTACCTGTCTTGACGTCCCATAGTCTCACCGTCTTATCACAACTTCCCGATACGATGAACTCTGAATCACTGGATATAGTCACACAACTTACAACATTGGTGTGACCACTCATGGTCTTACAGGTACCTGTCTTGACGTCCCATAGTCTCACCGTCATATCATAACTTCCCGATACAATGAACTCTGAATCACTGGATATAGTCACACAACTTACAACATTGGTGTGACCACTCATGGTCTTACAGGTACCTGTCTTGACGTCCCATAGTCTCACCGTCTTATCACAACTTCCCGATACGATGAACTCTGAATCACTGGATATAGTCACACAACTTACAACATTGGTGTGACCACTCATGGTCTTACAGGTTCCTGTCTTGATGTCCCATAGTCTCACCGTCTTATCTTAACTTCCCGATACGATGAACTCTGAATCACTGGATATAGTCACACAACTTACAACATTGGTGTGACCACTCATGGTCTTACAGGTACCTGTCTTGACGTCCCATAGTCTCACCGTCTTATCTTAACTTCCCGATACGATGAACTCTGAATCACTGGATATAGTCACACAACTTACAACATTGGTGTGACCACTCATGGTCTTACAGGTACCTGTCTTGACGTCCCATAGTCTCACCGTCTTATCTTAACTTCCCGATACGATGAACTCTGAATCACTGGATATAGTCACACAACTTACAACATTGGTGTGACCACTCATGGTCTTACAGGTACCTGTCTTGACGTCCCATAGTCTCACCGTATTATCATAACTTCCCGATACGATGAACTCTGAATCACTGGATATAGCTACAGATCATACTCAATCTGTGTGACCACTCATGGTCTTACAGGTACCTGTCTTGACGTCCCATAGTCTCACCGTCTTATCTTAACTTCCCGATACGATGAACTCTGAATCACTGGATATAGCCACAGCATATACCTAATGTTTGTGACCACTCATGGTCTTACAGGTACCTGTCTTGACGTCCCATAGTCTCACCATATTATCTTAAATTCCCGATACGATGAACTCTGAATCACTGGATATAGCCACAGCATATACAACACTAGTGTGACCACTCATGGTCTTACAGGTACCTGTCTTGACGTCCCATAGTCTCACCGTCTTATCATAACTTCCCGATACGATGAACTCTGAATCACTGGATATAGCCACAGATCATACTCAATCTGTGTGACCACTCATGGTCTTACAGGTACCTGTCTTGACGTCCCATAGTCTAACCGTCTTATCATAACTTCCCGATACAATGAACTCTGAATCACTGGATATAGCCACAGCATATACAACACTAGTGTGACCACTCATGGTCTTACAGTTACCTGTCTTGACGTCCCATAGTCTCACCGTATTATCTTAACTTCCCGATACAATGAACTCTGAATCACTGGATATAGCCACAGCATATACCTAATGTTTGTGACCACTCATGGTCTTACAGGTAACTGTCTTGACGTCCCATAGTCTCACCGTCTTATCTCTACTTCCCGATACGATGAACTCTGAATCACTGGATATAGCCACAGATCAAACCTAATTAGTGTGACCACTCATGGTCTTACAGGTACCTGTCTTGACGTCCCATAGTCTCACCGTCTTATCTTAACTTCCCGATACGATGAACTCTGAATCACTGGATATAGTCACACAACTTACAACATTGGTGTGACCACTCATGGTCTTACAGGTACCTGTCTTGACGTCCCATAGTCTCACCGTCTTATCTTAACTTCCCGATACGATGAACTCTGAATCACTGGATATAGTCACACAACTTACAACATTGGTGTGACCACTCATGGTCTTACAGGTACCTGTCTTGACGTCCCATAGTCTCACCATATTATCTTAAATTTCCGATACGATGAACTCTGAATCACTGGATATAGTCACACAACTTACAACATTGGTGTGACCACTCATGGTCTTACAGGTACCTGTCTTGACGTCCCATAGTCTCACCGTCTAATCTCAACTTCCCGATACGATGAACTCTGAATCACTGGATATAGCCACAGCAGATACATAACCTGTTTGACCACTCATGGTCTTACAGGTACCTGTCTTGACGTTCCATAGTCTCACCGTCTTATCTCTACTTCCCGATACGATGAACTCTGAATCACTGGATATAGCCACAGATCAAACCTAATTAGTGTGACCACTCATGGTCTTACAGGTACCTGTCTTGACGTCCCATAGTCTCACCGTCTTATCTTAACTTCCCGATACGATGAACTCTGAATCACTGGATATAGTCACACAACTTACAACATTGGTGTGACCACTCATGGTCTTACAGGTACCTGTCTTGACGTCCCATAGTCTCACCGTATTATCATAACTTCCCGATACGATGAACTCTGAATCACTGGATATAGCTACAGATCATACTCAATCTGTGTGACCACTCATGGTCTTACAGGTACCTGTCTTGACGTCCCATAGTCTCACCGTCTTATCTACACTTCCCGATACGATGAACTCTGAATCACTGGATATAGCCACAGATCATACTTAATCTGTGTGACCACTCATGGTCTTACAGGTACCTGTCTTGACGTCCCATAGTCTCACCGTATAATCATAACTTCCAGATACGATGAACTCTGAATCACTGGATATAGCCACAGCATATACAACACTAGTGTGACCACTCATGGTCTTACAGGTACCTGTCTTGACGTTCCATAGTCTCACCGTCTAATCTTAACTTCCCGATACGATGAACTCTGAATCACTGGATATAGCCACAGCATATACAAAACTAGTGTGACCACTCATGGTCTTACAGGTACCTGTCTTGACGTCCCATAGTCTCACCATATTATCTTAAATTCCCGATACGATGAACTCTGAATCACTGGATATAGCCACAGCATATACCTAATGTTTGTGATCACTCATGGTCTTACAGGTACCTGTCTTGACGTCCCATAGTCTCACCGTCTTATCTACACTTCCCGATACGATGAACTCTGAATCACTGGATATAGCCACAGATCATACTTAATTTGTGTGACCACTCATGGTCTTACAGGTACCTGTCTTGACGTCCCATAGTCTCACCGTCTTATCTCTACTTCCCGATACGATGAACTCTGAATCACTGGATATAGCCACAGATCATACTCAATCTGTGTGACCACTCATGGTCTTACAGGTACCTGTCTTGACGTCCCATAGTCTCACCGTCTTATCTACACTTCCCGATACGATGAACTCTGAATCACTGGATATAGCTACAGATCATACTCAATCTGTGTGACCACTCATGGTCTTACAGGTACCTGTCTTGACGTCCCATAGTCTCACCGTATTATCTCTACTTCCCGATACGATGAACTCTGAATCACTGGATATAGCCACAGATCATACTTAATTTGTGTGACCACTCATGGTCTTACAGGTACCTGTCTTGACGTCCCATAGTCTCACCGTCATATCTTAACTTCCCGATACGATGAACTCTGAATCACTGGATATAGTCACAGCATATACAAAACTAGTGTGACCACTCATGGTCTTACAGGTACCTGTCTTGACGTCCCATAGTCTCACCATATTATCTTAAATTCCCGATACGATGAACTCTGAATCACTGGATATAGCCACAGCATATACCTAATGTTTGTGACCACTCATGGTCTTACAGGTACCTGTCTTGACGTCCCATAGTCTCACCGTCTTATCACAACTTCCCGATACGATGAACTCTGAATCACTGGATATAGCCACAGCATATACCTAATGTGTGTGACCACTCATGGTCTTACAGGTACCTGTCTTGACGTCCCATAGTCTCACCGTCTTATCTGCACTTCCCGATACGATGAACTCTGAATCACTGGATATCGCCACAGCAGATACATAACCTGTGTGACCACTCATGGTCTTACAGGTACCTGTCTTGACGTCCCATAGTCTAACCGTCTTATCATCACTTAACGATACGATGAACTCTGAATCACTGGATATAGCCACAGCATATACCTAATGTTTGTGACCACTCATGGTCTTACAGGTACCTGTCTTGACGTTCCATAGTCTCACCGTATTATCATAACTTCCCGATACAATGAACTCTGAATCACTGGATATAGCCACAGCATATACAACACTAGTGTGACCACTCATGGTCTTACAGTTACCTGTCTTGACGTCCCATAGTCTCACCGTCTTATCTTAACTTCCAGATACGATGAACTCTGAATCACTGGATATAGCCACAGATCAAACCTAATTAGTGTGACCACTCATGGTCTTACAGGTACCTGTCTTGACGTCCCATAGTCTCACCGTCTTATCTTAACTTCCCGATACGATGAACTCTGAATCACTGGATATAGTCACACAACTTACAACATTGGTGTGACCACTCATGGTCTTACAGGTACCTGTCTTGACGTCCCATAGTCTCACCGTCTTATCACAACTTCCCGATACGATGAACTCTGAATCACTGGATATAGCCACAGCATATACCTAATGTGTGTGACCACTCATGGTCTTACAGGTACCTGTCTTGACGTCCCATAGTCTCACCGTCTTATCTTAACTTCCCGATACGATGAACTCTGAATCACTGGATAAAGCCACAGCATATACCTAATGTGTGTGACCACTCATGGTCTTACAGGTACCTGTCTTGACGTCCCATAGTCTCACCGTCTTATCTCTACTTCCCGATACGATGAACTCTGAATCACTGGATATAGCCACAGATCAAACCTAATTAGTGTGACCACTCATGGTCTTACAGGTACCTGTCTTGACGTCCCATAGTCTCACCGTCTTATCTTAACTTCCCGATACGATGAACTCTGAATCACTGGATATAGTCACACAACTTACAACATTGGTGTGACCACTCATGGTCTTACAGGTACCTGTCTTGACGTCCCATAGTCTCACCGTATTATCATAACTTCCCGATACAATGAACTCTGAATCACTGGATATAGCCACAGCATATACAACACTAGTGTGACCACTCATGGTCTTACAGTTACCTGTCTTGACGTCCCATAGTCTCACCGTCTTATCTCTACTTCCCGATACGATGAACTCTGAATCACTGGATATAGCCAAGATCAAACCTAATTAGTGTGACCACTCATGGTCTTACAGGTACCTGTCTTGACGTCCCATAGTCTCACCGTCTTATCTTAACTTCCCGATACGATGAACTCTGAATCACTGGATAAAGCCACAGCATATACCTAATGTGTGTGACCACTCATGGTCTTACAGGTACCTGTCTTGACGTCCCATAGTCTCACCGTCTTATCACAACTTCCCGATACGATGAACTCTGAATCACTGGATATAGTCACACAACTTACAACATTGGTGTGACCACTCATGGTCTTACAGGTACCTGTCTTGACGTCCCATAGTCTCACCGTCTTATCTTAACTTCCCGATACGATGAACTCTGAATCACTGGATATAGTCACACAACTTACAACATTGGTGTGACCACTCATGGTCTTACAGTTACCTGTCTTGACGTCCCATAGTCTCACCGTCTTATCTTAACTTCCCGATACAATGAACTCTGAATCACTGGATATAGCCACAGCATATACAACACTAGTGTGACCACTCATGGTCTTACAGTTACCTGTCTTGACGTCCCATAGTCTCACCGTCTTATCTTAACTTCCCGATACGATGAACTCTGAATCACTGGATATAGTCACACAACTTACAACATTGGTGTGACCACTCATGGTCTTACAGGTACCTGTCTTGACGTCCCATAGTCTCACCGTCTTATCACAACTTCCCGATACGATGAACTCTGAATCACTGGATATAGCCACACAACTTACAACATTGGTGTGACCACTCATGGTCTTACAGGTACCTGTCTTGACGTCCCATAGTCTCACCGTCTTATCACAACTTCCCGATACGATGAACTCTGAATCACTGGATATAGTCACACAACTTACAACATTGGTGTGACCACTCATGGTCTTACAGGTACCTGTCTTGACGTCCCATAGTCTCACCGTATTATCTTAACTTCCCGATACAATGAACTCTGAATCACTGGATATAGCCACAGCATATACAACACTAGTGTGACCACTCATGGTCTTACAGTTACCTGTCTTGACGTCCCATAGTCTCACCGTATTATCATAACTTCCCGATACGATGAACTCTGAATCACTGGATATAGTCACACAACTTACAACATTGGTGTGACCACTCATGGTCTTACAGGTACCTGTCTTGACGTCCCATAGTCTCACCGTCTTATCTCTACTTCCCGATACGATGAACTCTGAATCACTGGATATAGCCACAGCATATACCTAATGTTTGTGACCACTCATGGTCTTACAGGTACCTGTCTTGACGTCCCATAGTCTCACCGTCTTATCTTAACTTCCCGATACGATGAACTCTGAATCACTGGATATAGTCACACAACTTACAACATTGGTGTGACCACTCATGGTCTTACAGGTACCTGTCTTGACGTCCCATAGTCTCACCGTCTTATCACAACTTCCCGATACGATGAACTCTGAATCACTGGATATAGCCACAGCATATACCTAATGTTTGTGACCACTCATGGTCTTACAGGTACCTGTCTTGACGTCCCATAGTCTCACCGTATTATCATAACTTCCCGATACAATGAACTCTGAATCACTGGATATAGCCACAGCATATACAACACTAGTGTGACAACTCATGGTCTTACAGTTACCTGTCTTGACGTCCCATAGTCTCACCGTCTTATCTTAACTTCCCGATACGATGAACTCTGAATCACTGGATATAGCCACAGCATATACCTAATGTTTGTGACCACTCATGGTCTTACAGGTACCTGTCTTGACGTCCCATAGTCTCACCGTCTTATCACAACTTCCCGATACGATGAACTCTGAATCACTGGATATAGCCACAGATCAAACCTAATTAGTGTGACCACTCATGGTCTTACAGGTACCTGTCTTGACGTCCCATAGTCTCACCGTCTTATCTTAACTTCCCGATACGATGAACTCTGAATCACTGGATATAGTCACACAACTTACAACACTAGTGTGACCACTCATGGTCTTACAGTTACCTGTCTTGACGTCCCATAGTCTCACCGTCTTATCACAACTTCCCGATACGATGAACTCTGAATCACTGGATATAGCCACAGCATATACCTAATGTTTGTGACCACTCATGGTCTTACAGGTACCTGTCTTGACGTCCCATAGTCTCACCGTCTTATCTTAACTTCCCGATACGATGAACTCTGAATCACTGGATATAGTCACACAACTTACAACATTGGTGTGACCACTCATGGTCTTACAGGTACCTGTCTTGACGTCCCATAGTCTCACCGTCTTATCACAACTTCCCGATACGATGAACTCTGAATCACTGGATATAGCCACAGCATATACCTAATGTGTGTGACCACTCATGGTCTTACAGTTACCTGTCTTGATGTCCCATAGTCTCACCGTCTTATCTTAACTTCCCGATACGATGAACTCTGAATCACTGGATATAGTCACACAACTTACAACATTGGTGTGACCACTCATGGTCTTACAGGTACCTGTCTTGACGTCCCATAGTCTCACCATATTATCTTAAATTCCCGATACGATGAACTCTGAATCACTGGATATAGCCACAGCATATACCTAATGTTTGTGACCACTCATGGTCTTACAGGTACCTGTCTTGACGTCCCATAGTCTCACCGTATTATCATAACTTCCCGATACGATGAACTCTGAATCACTGGATATAGCCACAGCATATACAACACTAGTGTGACCACTCATGGTCTTACAGTTACCTGTCTTGACGTCCCATAGTCTCACCGTCTTATCTTAACTTCCCGATACGATGAACTCTGAATCACTGGATATAGTCACACAACTTACAACATTGGTGTGACCACTCATGGTCTTACAGGTTCCTGTCTTGATGTCCCATAGTCTCACCGTCTTATCTTAACTTCCCGATACGATGAACTCTGAATCACTGGATATAGTCACACAACTTACAACATTGGTGTGACCACTCATGGTCTTACAGGTACCTGTCTTGACGTCCCATAGTCTCACCATATTATCTTAAATTCCCGATACGATGAACTCTGAATCACTGGATATAGCCACAGCATATACCTAATGTTTGTGACCACTCATGGTCTTACAGGTACCTGTCTTGACGTCCCATAGTCTCACCGTATAATCCGCACTTCCCGATACGATGAACTCTGAATCACTGGATATAGTCACAGATCATACATGACTAGTGTGACCACTCATGGTCTTACAGGTACCTGTCTTGACGTCCCATAGTCTCACCGTATAATCATGACTTCCCGATACGATGAACTCTGAATCACGGGATATAGTCACAGATCATACATGACTAGTGTGACCACTCATGGTCTTACAGGTACCTGTCTTGACGTCCCATAGTCTCACCGTATAATCTCTACTTCCCGATACGATGAACTCTGAATCACGGGATATAGTCACACAACTTACAACATTGGTGTGACCACTCATGGTCTTACAGGTACCTGTCTTGACGTCCCATAGTCTCACCGTCTTATCACAACTTCCCGATACGATGAACTCTGAATCACTGGATATAGCCACAGCATATACCTAATGTTTGTGACCACTCATGGTCTTACAGGTACCTGTCTTGACGTCCCATAGTCTCACCGTATTATCATAACTTCCCGATACAATGAACTCTGAATCACTGGATATAGCCACAGCATATACAACATTGGTGTGACCACTCATGGTCTTACAGGTACCTGTCTTGACGTCCCATAGTCTCACCGTATTATCTTAACTTCCCGATACAATGAACTCTGAATCACTGGATATAGCCACAGCATATACAACACTAGTGTGACCACTCATGGTCTTACAGTTACCTGTCTTGACGTCCCATAGTCTCACCGTCTTATCTTAACTTCCCGATACGATGAACTCTGAATCACTGGATATAGTCACACAACTTACAACATTGGTGTGACCACTCATGGTCTTACAGGTACCTGTCTTGACGTCCCATAGTCTCACCGTCTTATCTCTACTTCCCGATACGATGAACTCTGAATCACTGGATATAGCCACAGCATATACCTAATGTTTGTGACCACTCATGGTCTTACAGGTACCTGTCTTGACGTCCCATAGTCTCACCGTCTTATCTTAACTTCCCGATACGATGAACTCTGAATCACTGGATATAGTCACACAACTTACAACATTGGTGTGACCACTCATGGTCTTACAGGTACCTGTCTTGACGTCCCATAGTCTCACCGTCTTATCACAACTTCCCGATACGATGAACTCTGAATCACTGGATATAGCCACAGCATATACCTAATGTTTGTGACCACTCATGGTCTTACAGGTACCTGTCTTGACGTCCCATAGTCTCACCGTATTATCATAACTTCCCGATACAATGAACTCTGAATCACTGGATATAGCCACAGCATATACAACACTAGTGTGACAACTCATGGTCTTACAGTTACCTGTCTTGACGTCCCATAGTCTCACCGTCTTATCTTAACTTCCCGATACGATGAACTCTGAATCACTGGATATAGCCACAGCAGATACATAACCTGTTTGACCACTCATGGTCTTACAGGTACCTGTCTTGACGTCCCATAGTCTCACCGTCTTATCTTAACTTCCCGATACAATGAACTCTGAATCACTGGATATAGCCACAGATCAAACCTAATTAGTGTGACCACTCATGGTCTTACAGGTACCTGTCTTGACGTCCCATAGTCTCACCGTCTTATCTTAACTTCCCGATACAATGAACTCTGAATCACTGGATATAGCCACAGTATATACAACACTAGTGTGACCACTCATGGTCTTACAGTTACCTGTCTTGACGTCCCATAGTCTCACCGTCTTATCACAACTTCCCGATACGATGAACTCTGAATCACTGGATATAGCCACAGCATATACCTAATGTTTGTGACCACTCATGGTCTTACAGGTACCTGTCTTGACGTCCCATAGTCTCACCGTCTTATCTTAACTTCCCGATACAATGAACTCTGAATCACTGGATATAGCCACAGTATATACAACACTAGTGTGACCACTCATGGTCTTACAGTTACCTGTCTTGACGTCCCATAGTCTCACCGTCTTATCACAACTTCCCGATACGATGAACTCTGAATCACTGGATATAGCCACAGCATATACCTAATGTTTGTGACCACTCATGGTCTTACAGGTACCTGTCTTGACGTCCCATAGTCTCACCGTCTTATCTTAACTTCCCGATACGATGAACTCTGAATCACTGGATATAGTCACACAACTTACAACATTGGTGTGACCACTCATGGTCTTACAGGTACCTGTCTTGACGTCCCATAGTCTCACCGTCTTATCACAACTTCCCGATACGATGAACTCTGAATCACTGGATATAGCCACAGCATATACCTAATGTGTGTGACCACTCATGGTCTTACAGTTACCTGTCTTGACGTCCCATAGTCTCACCGTCTTATCTTAACTTCCCGATACGATGAACTCTGAATCACTGGATATAGTCACACAACTTACAACATTGGTGTGACCACTCATGGTCTTACAGGTACCTGTCTTGACGTCCCATAGTCTCACCATATTATCTTAAATTCCCGATACGATGAACTCTGAATCACTGGATATAGCCACAGCATATACCTAATGTTTGTGACCACTCATGGTCTTACAGGTACCTGTCTTGACGTCCCATAGTCTCACCGTATTATCATAACTTCCCGATACGATGAACTCTGAATCACTGGATATAGCCACAGCATATACAACACTAGTGTGACCACTCATGGTCTTACAGTTACCTGTCTTGACGTCCCATAGTCTCACCGTCTTATCTTAACTTCCCGATACGATGAACTCTGAATCACTGGATATAGTCACACAACTTACAACATTGGTGTGACCACTCATGGTCTTACAGGTTCCTGTCTTGATGTCCCATAGTCTCACCGTCTTATCTTAACTTCCCGATACGATGAACTCTGAATCACTGGATATAGTCACACAACTTACAACATTGGTGTGACCACTCATGGTCTTACAGGTACCTGTCTTGACGTCCCATAGTCTCACCATATTATCTTAAATTCCCGATACGATGAACTCTGAATCACTGGATATAGCCACAGATCAAACCTAATTAGTGTGACCACTCATGGTCTTACAGGTACCTGTCTTGACGTCCCATAGTCTCACCGTCTTATCTTAACTTCCCGATACAATGAACTCTGAATCACTGGATATAGCCACAGTATATACAACACTAGTGTGACCACTCATGGTCTTACAGTTACCTGTCTTGACGTCCCATAGTCTCACCGTCTTATCACAACTTCCCGATACGATGAACTCTGAATCACTGGATATAGCCACAGCATATACCTAATGTTTGTGACCACTCATGGTCTTACAGGTACCTGTCTTGACGTCCCATAGTCTCACCGTCTTATCTTAACTTCCCGATACAATGAACTCTGAATCACTGGATATAGCCACAGTATATACAACACTAGTGTGACCACTCATGGTCTTACAGTTACCTGTCTTGACGTCCCATAGTCTCACCGTCTTATCACAACTTCCCGATACGATGAACTCTGAATCACTGGATATAGCCACAGCATATACCTAATGTTTGTGACCACTCATGGTCTTACAGGTACCTGTCTTGACGTCCCATAGTCTCACCGTCTTATCTTAACTTCCCGATACGATGAACTCTGAATCACTGGATATAGTCACACAACTTACAACATTGGTGTGACCACTCATGGTCTTACAGGTACCTGTCTTGACGTCCCATAGTCTCACCGTCTTATCACAACTTCCCGATACGATGAACTCTGAATCACTGGATATAGCCACAGCATATACCTAATGTGTGTGACCACTCATGGTCTTACAGTTACCTGTCTTGACGTCCCATAGTCTCACCGTCTTATCTTAACTTCCCGATACGATGAACTCTGAATCACTGGATATAGTCACACAACTTACAACATTGGTGTGACCACTCATGGTCTTACAGGTACCTGTCTTGACGTCCCATAGTCTCACCATATTATCTTAAATTCCCGATACGATGAACTCTGAATCACTGGATATAGCCACAGCATATACCTAATGTTTGTGACCACTCATGGTCTTACAGGTACCTGTCTTGACGTCCCATAGTCTCACCGTATTATCATAACTTCCCGATACGATGAACTCTGAATCACTGGATATAGCCACAGCATATACAACACTAGTGTGACCACTCATGGTCTTACAGTTACCTGTCTTGACGTCCCATAGTCTCACCGTCTTATCTTAACTTCCCGATACGATGAACTCTGAATCACTGGATATAGTCACACAACTTACAACATTGGTGTGACCACTCATGGTCTTACAGGTTCCTGTCTTGATGTCCCATAGTCTCACCGTCTTATCTTAACTTCCCGATACGATGAACTCTGAATCACTGGATATAGTCACACAACTTACAACATTGGTGTGACCACTCATGGTCTTACAGGTACCTGTCTTGACGTCCCATAGTCTCACCATATTATCTTAAATTCCCGATACGATGAACTCTGAATCACTGGATATAGCCACAGCATATACCTAATGTTTGTGACCACTCATGGTCTTACAGGTACCTGTCTTGACGTCCCATAGTCTCACCGTCTTATCTTAACTTCCCGATACGATGAACTCTGAATCACTGGATATAGCCACACAACTTACAACATTGGTGTGACCACTCATGGTCTTACAGGTACCTGTCTTGACGTCCCATAGTCTAACCGTCTTATCATCACTTAACGATACGATGAACTCTGAATCACTGGATATAGCCACAGCATATACCTAATGTTTGTGACCACTCATGGTCTTACAGGTACCTGTCTTGACGTTCCATAGTCTCACCGTCTTATCTCTACTTCCCGATACGATGAACTCTGAATCACTGGATATAGCCACAGATCAAACCTAATTAGTGTGACCACTCATGGTCTTACAGGTACCTGTCTTGACGTCCCATAGTCTCACCGTATTATCTCTACTTCCCGATACGATGAACTCTGAATCACTGGATATAGCCACAGATCATACTTAATTTGTGTGACCACTCATGGTCTTACAGGTACCTGTCTTGACGTCCCATAGTCTCACCGTCTTATCACAACTTCCCGATACGATGAACTCTGAATCACTGGATATAGCCACAGATCAAACCTAATTAGTGTGACCACTCATGGTCTTACAGGTACCTGTCTTGACGTCCCATAGTCTAACCGTCTTATCATCACTTAACGATACGATGAACTCTGAATCACTGGATATAGCCACAGCATATACCTAATGTTTGTGACCACTCATGGTCTTACAGGTACCTGTCTTGACGTTCCATAGTCTCACCGTCTTATCTCTACTTCCCGATACGATGAACTCTGAATCACTGGATATAGCCACAGATCAAACCTAATTAGTGTGACCACTCATGGTCTTACAGGTACCTGTCTTGACGTCCCATAGTCTCACCGTATTATCTCTACTTCCCGATACGATGAACTCTGAATCACTGGATATAGCCACAGATCATACTTAATTTGTGTGACCACTCATGGTCTTACAGGTACCTGTCTTGACGTTCCATAGTCTCACCGTCTTATCACAACTTCCCGATACGATGAACTCTGAATCACTGGATATAGTCACACAACTTACAACATTGGTGTGACCACTCATGGTCTTACAGGTACCTGTCTTGACGTCCCATAGTCTCACCGTATTATCTTAACTTCCCGATACAATGAACTCTGAATCACTGGATATAGCCACAGCATATACAACACTAGTGTGACCACTCATGGTCTTACAGTTACCTGTCTTGACGTCCCATAGTCTCACCGTCTTATCTTAACTTCCCGATACGATGAACTCTGAATCACTGGATATAGTCACACAACTTACAACATTGGTGTGACCACTCATGGTCTTACAGGTACCTGTCTTGACGTCCCATAGTCTCACCGTCTTATCTCTACTTCCCGATACGATGAACTCTGAATCACTGGATATAGTCACAGATCATACATGACTAGTGTGACCACTCATGGTCTTACAGGTACCTGTCTTGACGTCCCATAGTCTCACCGTCTTATCTTAACTTCCCGATACGATGAACTCTGAATCACTGGATATAGTCACACAACTTACAACATTGGTGTGACCACTCATGGTCTTACAGGTACCTGTCTTGACGTCCCATAGTCTCACCGTCTTATCACAACTTCCCGATACGATGAACTCTGAATCACTGGATATAGCCACAGCATATACCTAATGTTTGTGACCACTCATGGTCTTACAGGTACCTGTCTTGACGTCCCATAGTCTCACCGTATTATCATAACTTCCCGATACAATGAACTCTGAATCACTGGATATAGCCACAGCATATACAACACTAGTGTGACAACTCATGGTCTTACAGTTACCTGTCTTGACGTCCCATAGTCTCACCGTCTTATCTTAACTTCCCGATACGATGAACTCTGAATCACTGGATATAGCCACAGCAGATACATAACCTGTTTGACCACTCATGGTCTTACAGGTACCTGTCTTGACGTCCCATAGTCTCACCGTCTTATCTTAACTTCCCGATACAATGAACTCTGAATCACTGGATATAGCCACAGATCAAACCTAATTAGTGTGACCACTCATGGTCTTACAGGTACCTGTCTTGACGTCCCATAGTCTCACCGTCTTATCTTAACTTCCCGATACAATGAACTCTGAATCACTGGATATAGCCACAGTATATACAACACTAGTGTGACCACTCATGGTCTTACAGTTACCTGTCTTGACGTCCCATAGTCTCACCGTCTTATCACAACTTCCCGATACGATGAACTCTGAATCACTGGATATAGCCACAGCATATACCTAATGTTTGTGACCACTCATGGTCTTACAGGTACCTGTCTTGACGTCCCATAGTCTCACCGTCTTATCTTAACTTCCCGATACGATGAACTCTGAATCACTGGATATAGTCACACAACTTACAACATTGGTGTGACCACTCATGGTCTTACAGGTACCTGTCTTGACGTCCCATAGTCTCACCGTCTTATCACAACTTCCCGATACGATGAACTCTGAATCACTGGATATAGCCACAGCATATACCTAATGTTTGTGACCACTCATGGTCTTACAGGTACCTGTCTTGACGTCCCATAGTCTCACCGTATTATCATAACTTCCCGATACAATGAACTCTGAATCACTGGATATAGCCACAGCATATACAACACTAGTGTGACAACTCATGGTCTTACAGTTACCTGTCTTGACGTCCCATAGTCTCACCGTCTTATCTTAACTTCCCGATACGATGAACTCTGAATCACTGGATATAGCCACAGCAGATACATAACCTGTTTGACCACTCATGGTCTTACAGGTACCTGTCTTGACGTCCCATAGTCTCACCGTCTTATCTTAACTTCCCGATACAATGAACTCTGAATCACTGGATATAGCCACAGATCAAACCTAATTAGTGTGACCACTCATGGTCTTACAGGTACCTGTCTTGACGTCCCATAGTCTCACCGTCTTATCTTAACTTCCCGATACAATGAACTCTGAATCACTGGATATAGCCACAGTATATACAACACTAGTGTGACCACTCATGGTCTTACAGTTACCTGTCTTGACGTCCCATAGTCTCACCGTCTTATCACAACTTCCCGATACGATGAACTCTGAATCACTGGATATAGCCACAGCATATACCTAATGTTTGTGACCACTCATGGTCTTACAGGTACCTGTCTTGACGTCCCATAGTCTCACCGTCTTATCTTAACTTCCCGATACGATGAACTCTGAATCACTGGATATAGTCACACAACTTACAACATTGGTGTGACCACTCATGGTCTTACAGGTACCTGTCTTGACGTCCCATAGTCTCACCGTCTTATCACAACTTCCCGATACGATGAACTCTGAATCACTGGATATAGCCACAGCATATACCTAATGTGTGTGACCACTCATGGTCTTACAGTTACCTGTCTTGACGTCCCATAGTCTCACCGTCTTATCTTAACTTCCCGATACGATGAACTCTGAATCACTGGATATAGTCACACAACTTACAACATTGGTGTGACCACTCATGGTCTTACAGGTACCTGTCTTGACGTCCCATAGTCTCACCATATTATCTTAAATTCCCGATACGATGAACTCTGAATCACTGGATATAGCCACAGCATATACCTAATGTTTGTGACCACTCATGGTCTTACAGGTACCTGTCTTGACGTCCCATAGTCTCACCGTATTATCATAACTTCCCGATACGATGAACTCTGAATCACTGGATATAGCCACAGCATATACAACACTAGTGTGACCACTCATGGTCTTACAGTTACCTGTCTTGACGTCCCATAGTCTCACCGTCTTATCTTAACTTCCCGATACGATGAACTCTGAATCACTGGATATAGTCACACAACTTACAACATTGGTGTGACCACTCATGGTCTTACAGGTACCTGTCTTGATGTCCCATAGTCTCACCGTCTTATCACAACTTCCCGATACGATGAACTCTGAATCACTGGATATAGCCACAGCATATACCTAATGTGTGTGACCACTCATGGTCTTACAGTTACCTGTCTTGACGTCCCATAGTCTCACCGTCTTATCTTAACTTCCCGATACGATGAACTCTGAATCACTGGATATAGCCACAGCAGATACATAACCTGTTTGACCACTCATGGTCTTACAGGTACCTGTCTTGACGTTCCATAGTCTCACCGTCTTATCTCTACTTCCCGATACGATGAACTCTGAATCACTGGATATAGCCACAGATCAAACCTAATTAGTGTGACCACTCATGGTCTTACAGGTACCTGTCTTGACGTCCCATAGTCTCACCGTCTTATCTTAACTTCCCGATACGATGAACTCTGAATCACTGGATATAGTCACACAACTTACAACATTGGTGTGACCACTCATGGTCTTACAGGTACCTGTCTTGACGTCCCATAGTCTCACGATATTATCTTAAATTTCCGATACGATGAACTCTGAATCACTGGATATAGTCACACAACTTACAACATTGGTGTGACCACTCATGGTCTTACAGTTACCTGTCTTGACGTCCCATAGTCTCACCATATTATCTTAAATTCCCGATACGATGAACTCTGAATCACTGGATATAGCCACACAACTTACAACATTGGTGTGACCACTCATGGTCTTACAGGTTCCTGTCTTGATGTCCCATAGTCTCACCGTCTAATCTCAACTTCCCGATACGATGAACTCTGAATCACTGGATATAGCCACAGCAGATACATAACCTGTTTGACCACTCATGGTCTTACAGGTACCTGTCTTGACGTCCCATAGTCTCACCGTCTTATCTCTACTTCCCGATACGATGAACTCTGAATCACTGGATATAGCCACAGATCAAACCTAATTAGTGTGACCACTCATGGTCTTACAGGTACCTGTCTTGACGTCCCATAGTCTCACCGTCTTATCTTAACTTCCCGATACGATGAACTCTGAATCACTGGATATAGTCACACAACTTACAACATTGGTGTGACCACTCATGGTCTTACAGGTACCTGTCTTGACGTCCCATAGTCTCACCGTATTATCTTAACTTCCCGATACAATGAACTCTGAATCACTGGATATAGCCACAGCATATACAACACTAGTGTGACCACTCATGGTCTTACAGTTACCTGTCTTGACGTCCCATAGTCTCACCGTCTTATCTTAACTTCCCGATACGATGAACTCTGAATCACTGGATATAGTCACACAACTTACAACATTGGTGTGACCACTCATGGTCTTACAGGTTCCTGTCTTGATGTCCCATAGTCTCACCGTCTAATCTCAACTTCCCGATACGATGAACTCTGAATCACTGGATATAGCCACAGCATATACCTAATGTGTGTGACCACTCATGGTCTTACAGTTACCTGTCTTGACGTCCCATAGTCTCACCGTCTTATCTTAACTTCCCGATACGATGAACTCTGAATCACTGGATATAGTCACACAACTTACAACATTGGTGTGACCACTCATGGTCTTACAGTTACCTGTCTTGACGTCCCATAGTCTCACCGTCTTATCACAACTTCCCGATACGATGAACTCTGAATCACTGGATATAGCCACAGCATATACCTAATGTGTGTGACCACTCATGGTCTTACAGTTACCTGTCTTGACGTCCCATAGTCTCACCGTCTTATCTTAACTTCCCGATACGATGAACTCTGAATCACTGGATATAGTCACACAACTTACAACATTGGTGTGACCACTCATGGTCTTACAGGTACCTGTCTTGACGTCCCATAGTCTCACCGTCTTATCACAACTTCCCGATACGATGAACTCTGAATCACTGGATATAGCCACAGCATATACCTAATGTGTGTGACCACTCATGGTCTTACAGTTACCTGTCTTGACGTCCCATAGTCTCACCGTCTTATCTTAACTTCCCGATACGATGAACTCTGAATCACTGGATATAGTCACACAACTTACAACATTGGTGTGACCACTCATGGTCTTACAGGTACCTGTCTTGACGTCCCATAGTCTCACCATATTATCTTAAATTCCCGATACGATGAACTCTGAATCACTGGATATAGCCACAGATCAAACCTAATTAGTGTGACCACTCATGGTCTTACAGGTACCTGTCTTGACGTCCCATAGTCTAACCGTCTTATCATCACTTAACGATACGATGAACTCTGAATCACTGGATATAGCCACAGCATATACCTAATGTTTGTGACCACTCATGGTCTTCAGTTACCTGTCTTGACGTCCCATAGTCTCACCGTCTTATCTTAACTTCCCGATACGATGAACTCTGAATCACTGGATATAGTCACACAACTTACAACATTTGTGTGACCACTCATGGTCTTACAGGTTCCTGTCTTGATGTCCCATAGTCTCACCGTCTAATCTCAACTTCCCGATACGATGAACTCTGAATCACTGGATATAGCCACAGCATATACCTAATGTGTGTGACCACTCATGGTCTTACAGTTACCTGTCTTGACGTCCCATAGTCTCACCGTCTTATCTTAACTTCCCGATACGATGAACTCTGAATCACTGGATATAGTCACACAACTTACAACATTGGTGTGACCACTCATGGTCTTACAGTTACCTGTCTTGACGTCCCATAGTCTCACCGTCTTATCACAACTTCCCGATACGATGAACTCTGAATCACTGGATATAGCCACAGCATATACCTAATGTGTGTGACCACTCATGGTCTTACAGTTACCTGTCTTGACGTCCCATAGTCTCACCGTCTAATCTCAACTTCCCGATACGATGAACTCTGAATCACTGGATATAGCCACAGCATATACCTAATGTGTGTGACCACTCATGGTCTTACAGTTACCTGTCTTGACGTCCCATAGTCTCACCGTCTAATCTCAACTTCCCGATACGATGAACTCTGAATCACTGGATATAGCCACAGCATATACCTAATGTGTGTGACCACTCATGGTCTTACAGTTACCTGTCTTGACGTCCCATAGTCTCACCGTCTTATCTTAACTTCCCGATACGATGAACTCTGAATCACTGGATATAGTCACACAACTTACAACATTGGTGTGACCACTCATGGTCTTACAGTTACCTGTCTTGACGTCCCATAGTCTCACCGTCTTATCACAACTTCCCGATACGATGAACTCTGAATCACTGGATATAGCCACAGCATATACCTAATGTGTGTGACCACTCATGGTCTTACAGTTACCTGTCTTGACGTCCCATAGTCTCACCGTCTTATCTTAACTTCCCGATACGATGAACTCTGAATCACTGGATATAGTCACACAACTTACAACATTGGTGTGACCACTCATGGTCTTACAGGTACCTGTCTTGACGTCCCATAGTCTCACCGTCTTATCACAACTTCCCGATACGATGAACTCTGAATCACTGGATATAGCCACAGCATATACCTAATGTGTGTGACCACTCATGGTCTTACAGTTACCTGTCTTGACGTCCCATAGTCTCACCGTCTTATCTTAACTTCCCGATACGATGAACTCTGAATCACTGGATATAGTCACACAACTTACAACATTGGTGTGACCACTCATGGTCTTACAGGTACCTGTCTTGACGTCCCATAGTCTCACCATATTATCTTAAATTCCCGATACGATGAACTCTGAATCACTGGATATAGCCACAGATCAAACCTAATTAGTGTGACCACTCATGGTCTTACAGGTACCTGTCTTGACGTCCCATAGTCTAACCGTCTTATCATCACTTAACGATACGATGAACTCTGAATCACTGGATATAGCCACAGCAGATACATAACCTGTTTGACCACTCATGGTCTTACAGGTACCTGTCTTGACGTCCCATAGTCTCACCGTCTTATCTTAACTTCCCGATACGATGAACTCTGAATCACTGGATATAGTCACACAACTTACAACATTTGTGTGCCCACTCATGGTCTTACAGGTTCCTGTCTTGATGTCCCATAGTCTCACCGTCTAATCTCAACTTCCCGATACGATGAACTCTGAATCACTGGATATAGTCACACAACTTACAACATTGGTGTGACCACTCATGGTCTTACAGTTACCTGTCTTGACGTCCCATAGTCTCACCGTCTTATCTTAACTTCCCGATACGATGAACTCTGAATCACTGGATATAGTCACACAACTTACAACATTTGTGTGACCACTCATGGTCTTACAGGTTCCTGTCTTGATGTCCCATAGTCTCACCGTCTAATCTCAACTTCCCGATACGATGAACTCTGAATCACTGGATATAGTCACACAACTTACAACATTGGTGTGACCACTCATGGTCTTACAGTTACCTGTCTTGACGTCCCATAGTCTCACCGTCTAATCTCAACTTCCCGATACGATGAACTCTGAATCACTGGATATAGCCACAGCATATACCTAATGTGTGTGACCACTCATGGTCTTACAGTTACCTGTCTTGACGTCCCATAGTCTCACCGTCTTATCTTAACTTCCCGATACGATGAACTCTGAATCACTGGATATAGTCACACAACTTACAACATTGGTGTGACCACTCATGGTCTTACAGTTACCTGTCTTGACGTCCCATAGTCTCACCGTCTTATCTTAACTTCCCGATACGATGAACTCTGAATCACTGGATATAGTCACACAACTTACAACATTGGTGTGACCACTCATGGTCTTACAGGTACCTGTCTTGACGTCCCATAGTCTCACCATATTATCTTAAATTCCCGATACGATGAACTCTGAATCACTGGATATAGCCACAGATCAAACCTAATTAGTGTGACCACTCATGGTCTTACAGGTACCTGTCTTGACGTCCCATAGTCTAACCGTCTTATCATCACTTAACGATACGATGAACTCTGAATCACTGGATATAGCCACAGCATATACCTAATGTTTGTGACCACTCATGGTCTTCAGTTACCTGTCTTGACGTCCCATAGTCTCACCGTCTTATCTTAACTTCCCGATACGATGAACTCTGAATCACTGGATATAGTCACACAACTTACAACATTTGTGTGACCACTCATGGTCTTACAGGTTCCTGTCTTGATGTCCCATAGTCTCACCGTCTAATCTCAACTTCCCGATACGATGAACTCTGAATCACTGGATATAGTCACACAACTTACAACATTGGTGTGACCACTCATGGTCTTACAGTTACCTGTCTTGACGTCCCATAGTCTCACCGTCTTATCTTAACTTCCCGATACGATGAACTCTGAATCACTGGATATAGTCACACAACTTACAACATTGGTGTGACCACTCATGGTCTTACAGGTTCCTGTCTTGATGTCCCATAGTCTCACCGTCTAATCTCAACTTCCCGATACGATGAACTCTGAATCACTGGATATAGTCACACAACTTACAACATTGGTGTGACCACTCATGGTCTTACAGTTACCTGTCTTGACGTCCCATAGTCTCACCGTCTTATCTTAACTTCCCGATACGATGAACTCTGAATCACTGGATATAGTCACACAACTTACAACATTGGTGTGACCACTCATGGTCTTACAGGTTCCTGTCTTGATGTCCCATAGTCTCACCGTCTAATCTCAACTTCCCGATACGATGAACTCTGAATCACTGGATATAGCCACAGCATATACCTAATGTGTGTGACCACTCATGGTCTTACAGTTACCTGTCTTGACGTCCCATAGTCTCACCGTCTTATCTTAACTTCCCGATACGATGAACTCTGAATCACTGGATATAGTCACACAACTTACAACATTGGTGTGACCACTCATGGTCTTACAGTTACCTGTCTTGACGTCCCATAGTCTCACCGTCTTATCACAACTTCCCGATACGATGAACTCTGAATCACTGGATATAGCCACAGCATATACCTAATGTGTGTGACCACTCATGGTCTTACAGTTACCTGTCTTGACGTCCCATAGTCTCACCGTCTTATCTTAACTTCCCGATACGATGAACTCTGAATCACTGGATATAGTCACACAACTTACAACATTGGTGTGACCACTCATGGTCTTACAGGTACCTGTCTTGACGTCCCATAGTCTAACCGTCTTATCATCACTTAACGATACGATGAACTCTGAATCACTGGATATAGCCACAGCATATACCTAATGTTTGTGACCACTCATGGTCTTACAGGTACCTGTCTTGACGTTCCATAGTCTCACCGTCTTATCACAACTTCCCGATACGATGAACTCTGAATCACTGGATATAGCCACAGCATATACCTAATGTTTGTGACCACTCATGGTCTTACAGGTACCTGTCTTGACGTTCCATAGTCTCACCGTCTTATCTCTACTTCCCGATACGATGAACTCTGAATCACTGGATATAGCCACAGATCAAACCTAATTAGTGTGACCACTCATGGTCTTACAGGTACCTGTCTTGATGTCCCATAGTCTCACCGTCTAATCTCAACTTCCCGATACGATGAACTCTGAATCACTGGATATAGCCACAGCATATACCTAATGTGTGTGACCACTCATGGTCTTACAGTTACCTGTCTTGACGTCCCATAGTCTCACCGTCTTATCTTAACTTCCCGATACGATGAACTCTGAATCACTGGATATAGTCACACAACTTACAACATTGGTGTGACCACTCATGGTCTTACAGGTACCTGTCTTGACGTCCCATAGTCTCACCGTATTATCTTAACTTCCCGATACAATGAACTCTGAATCACTGGATATAGCCACAGCATATACCTAATGTTTGTGACCACTCATGGTCTTACAGGTACCTGTCTTGACGTTCCATAGTCTCACCGTATTATCATAACTTCCCGATACAATGAACTCTGAATCACTGGATATAGCCACAGCATATACCTAATGTGTGTGGCAACTCATGGTCTTACAGGTACCTGTCTTGACGTCCCATAATCTCACCGTCTTATCTTAACTTCCCGATACGATGAACTCTGAATCACTGGATATAGTCACACAACTTACAACATTGGTGTGACCACTCATGGTCTTACAGGTTCCTGTCTTGATGTCCCATAGTCTCACCGTCTTATCACAACTTCCCGATACGATGAACTCTGAATCACTGGATATAGCCACAGCATATACCTAATGTGTGTGACCACTCATGGTCTTACAGTTACCTGTCTTGACGTCCCATAGTCTCACCGTCTTATCATAACTTCCCGATACGATGAACTCTGAATCACTGGATATAGCCACAGCATATACCTAATGTGTGTGACCACTCATGGTCTTACAGTTACCTGTCTTGACGTCCCATAGTCTCACCGTCTTATCTTAACTTCCCGATACGATGAACTCTGAATCACTGGATATAGCCACACAACTTACAACATTGGTGTGACCACTCATGGTCTTACAGGTACCTGTCTTGACGTCCCATAGTCTAACCGTCTTATCACAACTTCCCGATACGATGAACTCTGAATCACTGGATATAGCCACAGCATATACAAAATTATTGTGGCAACTCATGGTCTTACAGGTACCTGTCTTGACGTCCCATAGTCTCACCGTATTATCTACACTTCCCGATACGATGAACTCTGAATCACTGGATATAGCCACAGATCATACTTAATTTGTGTGACCACTCATGGTCTTACAGGTACCTGTCTTGACGTCCCATAGTCTCACCGTCTAATCTCAACTTCCCGATACGATGAACTCTGAATCACTGGATATAGCCACAGCATATACAACACTAGTGTGACCACTCATGGTCTTACAGTTACCTGTCTTGACGTCCCATAGTCTCACCGTCTTATCTTAACTTCCAGATACGATGAACTCTGAATCACTGGATATAGCCACAGATCAAACCTAATTAGTGTGACCACTCATGGTCTTACAGGTACCTGTCTTGACGTCCCATAGTCTAACCGTCTTATCATCACTTAACGATACGATGAACTCTGAATCACTGGATATAGCCACAGCATATACCTAATGTTTGTGACCACTCATGGTCTTACAGGTACCTGTCTTGACGTTCCATAGTCTCACCGTATTATCATAACTTCCCGATACAATGAACTCTGAATCACTGGATATAGCCACAGCATATACCTAATGTTTGTGACCACTCATGGTCTTACAGTTACCTGTCTTGACGTCCCATAGTCTCACCGTCTTATCTTAACTTCCAGATACGATGAACTCTGAATCACTGGATATAGCCACAGATCATACTCAATCTGTGTGACCACTCATGGTCTTACAGGTACCTGTCTTGACGTTCCATAGTCTCACCGTCTTATCACAACTTCCAGATACGATGAACTCTGAATCACTGGATATAGCCACAGATCATACTCAATCTGTGTGACCACTCATGGTCTTACAGGTACCTGTCTTGACGTCCCATAGTCTCACCGTATTATCTACACTTCCCGATACGATGAACTCTGAATCACTGGATATAGCCACAGCATATACCTAATGTTTGTGACCACTCATGGTCTTCAGTTACCTGTCTTGACGTCCCATAGTCTCACCGTCTTATCTTAACTTCCCGATACGATGAACTCTGAATCACTGGATATAGTCACACAACTTACAACATTTGTGTGACCACTCATGGTCTTACAGGTTCCTGTCTTGATGTCCCATAGTCTCACCGTCTAATCTCAACTTCCCGATACGATGAACTCTGAATCACTGGATATAGCCACAGCATATACCTAATGTGTGTGACCACTCATGGTCTTACAGTTACCTGTCTTGACGTCCCATAGTCTCACCGTCTTATCTCAACTTCCCGATACGATGAACTCTGAATCACTGGATATAGTCACACAACTTACAACATTGGTGTGACCACTCATGGTCTTACAGGTACCTGTCTTGACGTCCCATAGTCTCACCATATTATCTTAAATTCCCGATACGATGAACTCTGAATCACTGGATATAGCCACAGCAGATACATAACCTGTTTGACCACTCATGGTCTTACAGGTACCTGTCTTGACGTCCCATAGTCTCACCGTATTATCATAACTTCCCGATACAATGAACTCTGAATCACTGGATATAGTCACACAACTTACAACATTGGTGTGACCACTCATGGTCTTACAGTTACCTGTCTTGACGTCCCATAGTCTCACCGTCTTATCTTAACTTCCCGATACGATGAACTCTGAATCACTGGATATAGTCACACAACTTACAACATTGGTGTGACCACTCATGGTCTTACAGGTACCTGTCTTGACGTCCCATAGTCTCACCGTCTTATCACAACTTCCCGATACGATGAACTCTGAATCACTGGATATAGCCACAGCATATACCTAATGTGTGTGACCACTCATGGTCTTACAGTTACCTGTCTTGACGTCCCATAGTCTCACCGTCTTATCTTAACTTCCCGATACGATGAACTCTGAATCACTGGATATAGTCACACAACTTACAACATTGGTGTGACCACTCATGGTCTTACAGGTACCTGTCTTGACGTCCCATAGTCTCACCGTCTTATCACAACTTCCCAATACGATGAACTCTGAATCACTGGATATAGCCACAGCATATACCTAATGTTTGTGACCACTCATAATCTTACAGGTACCTGTCTTGACGTCCCATAGTCTCACCGTCTTATCACAACTTCCCGATACGATGAACTCTGAATCACTGGATATAGCCACAGATCAAACCTAATTAGTGTGACCACTCATGGTCTTACAGGTACCTGTCTTGACGTCCCATAGTCTCACCGTATTATCATAACTTCCCGATACAATGAACTCTGAATCACTGGATATAGCCACAGCATATACCTAATGTTTGTGACCACTCATGGTCTTACAGGTACCTGTCTTGACGTCCCATAGTCTCACCGTCTTATCACAACTTCCCGATACGATGAACTCTGAATCACTGGATATAGTCACACAACTTACAACATTTGTGTGACCACTCATGGTCTTACAGGTTCCTGTCTTGATGTCCCATAGTCTCACCGTCTAATCTCAACTTCCCGATACGATGAACTCTGAATCACTGGATATAGCCACAGCAGATACATAACCTGTTTGACCACTCATGGTCTTACAGGTACCTGTCTTGACGTCCCATAGTCTCACCGTCTAATCTCAACTTCCCGATACGATGAACTCTGAATCACTGGATATAGCCACAGCATATACCTAATGTGTGTGACCACTCATGGTCTTACAGTTACCTGTCTTGACGTCCCATAGTCTCACCGTCTTATCTTAACTTCCCGATACGATGAACTCTGAATCACTGGATATAGTCACACAACTTACAACATTGGTGTGACCACTCATGGTCTTACAGGTTCCTGTCTTGATGTCCCATAGTCTCACCGTCTAATCTCAACTTCCCGATACGATGAACTCTGAATCACTGGATATAGCCACAGCATATACCTAATGTGTGTGACCACTCATGGTCTTACAGTTACCTGTCTTGACGTCCCATAGTCTCACCGTCTAATCTTAACTTCCCGATACGATGAACTCTGAATCACTGGATATAGTCACACAACTTACAACATTGGTGTGACCACTCATGGTCTTACAGGTACCTGTCTTGACGTCCCATAGTCTCACCATATTATCTTAAATTCCCGATACGATGAACTCTGAATCACTGGATATAGCCACAGATCAAACCTAATTAGTGTGACCACTCATGGTCTTACAGGTACCTGTCTTGACGTCCCATAGTCTAACCGTCTTATCATCACTTAACGATACGATGAACTCTGAATCACTGGATATAGCCACAGCATATACCTAATGTTTGTGACCACTCATGGTCTTCAGTTACCTGTCTTGACGTCCCATAGTCTCACCGTCTTATCTTAACTTCCCGATACGATGAACTCTGAATCACTGGATATAGTCACACAACTTACAACATTTGTGTGACCACTCATGGTCTTACAGGTTCCTGTCTTGATGTCCCATAGTCTCACCGTCTAATCTCAACTTCCCGATACGATGAACTCTGAATCACTGGATATAGTCACACAACTTACAACATTGGTGTGACCACTCATGGTCTTACAGTTACCTGTCTTGACGTCCCATAGTCTCACCGTCTTATCTTAACTTCCCGATACGATGAACTCTGAATCACTGGATATAGTCACACAACTTACAACATTTGTGTGACCACTCATGGTCTTACAGGTTCCTGTCTTGATGTCCCATAGTCTCACCGTCTAATCTCAACTTCCCGATACGATGAACTCTGAATCACTGGATATAGTCACACAACTTACAACATTGGTGTGACCACTCATGGTCTTACAGTTACCTGTCTTGACGTCCCATAGTCTCACCGTCTAATCTCAACTTCCCGATACGATGAACTCTGAATCACTGGATATAGCCACAGCATATACCTAATGTGTGTGACCACTCATGGTCTTACAGTTACCTGTCTTGACGTCCCATAGTCTCACCGTCTTATCTTAACTTCCCGATACGATGAACTCTGAATCACTGGATATAGTCACACAACTTACAACATTGGTGTGACCACTCATGGTCTTACAGTTACCTGTCTTGACGTCCCATAGTCTCACCGTCTTATCTTAACTTCCCGATACGATGAACTCTGAATCACTGGATATAGTCACACAACTTACAACATTGGTGTGACCACTCATGGTCTTACAGGTACCTGTCTTGACGTCCCATAGTCTCACCATATTATCTTAAATTCCCGATACGATGAACTCTGAATCACTGGATATAGCCACAGATCAAACCTAATTAGTGTGACCACTCATGGTCTTACAGGTACCTGTCTTGACGTCCCATAGTCTAACCGTCTTATCATCACTTAACGATACGATGAACTCTGAATCACTGGATATAGCCACAGCATATACCTAATGTTTGTGACCACTCATGGTCTTCAGTTACCTGTCTTGACGTCCCATAGTCTCACCGTCTTATCTTAACTTCCCGATACGATGAACTCTGAATCACTGGATATAGTCACACAACTTACAACATTTGTGTGACCACTCATGGTCTTACAGGTTCCTGTCTTGATGTCCCATAGTCTCACCGTCTAATCTCAACTTCCCGATACGATGAACTCTGAATCACTGGATATAGTCACACAACTTACAACATTGGTGTGACCACTCATGGTCTTACAGTTACCTGTCTTGACGTCCCATAGTCTCACCGTCTTATCTTAACTTCCCGATACGATGAACTCTGAATCACAAGATATAGTCACACAACTTACAACATTGGTGTGACCACTCATGGTCTTACAGGTTCCTGTCTTGATGTCCCATAGTCTCACCGTCTAATCTCAACTTCCCGATACGATGAACTCTGAATCACTGGATATAGCCACAGCATATACCTAATGTGTGTGACCACTCATGGTCTTACAGTTACCTGTCTTGACGTCCCATAGTCTCACCGTCTTATCTTAACTTCCCGATACGATGAACTCTGAATCACTGGATATAGTCACACAACTTACAACATTGGTGTGACCACTCATGGTCTTACAGTTACCTGTCTTGACGTCCCATAGTCTCACCGTCTTATCACAACTTCCCGATACGATGAACTCTGAATCACTGGATATAGCCACAGCATATACCTAATGTGTGTGACCACTCATGGTCTTACAGTTACCTGTCTTGACGTCCCATAGTCTCACCGTCTTATCTTAACTTCCCGATACGATGAACTCTGAATCACTGGATATAGTCACACAACTTACAACATTGGTGTGACCACTCATGGTCTTACAGGTACCTGTCTTGACGTCCCATAGTCTAACCGTCTTATCATCACTTAACGATACGATGAACTCTGAATCACTGGATATAGCCACAGCATATACCTAATGTTTGTGACCACTCATGGTCTTACAGGTACCTGTCTTGACGTTCCATAGTCTCACCGTCTTATCTCTACTTCCCGATACGATGAACTCTGAATCACTGGATATAGCCACAGATCAAACCTAATTAGTGTGAACACTAATGGTCTTACTGGTACCTGTCTTGACGTCCCATAGTCTCACCGTCTTATCTCTACTTCCCGATACAATGAACTCTGAATCACTGGATATAGTCACACAACTTACAACATTGGTGTGACCACTCATGGTCTTACAGGTTCCTGTCTTGATGTCCCATAGTCTCACCGTCTAATCTCAACTTCCCGATACGATGAACTCTGAATCACTGGATATAGCCACAGCATATACCTAATGTGTGTGACCACTCATGGTCTTACAGTTACCTGTCTTGACGTCCCATAGTCTCACCGTCTTATCTTAACTTCCCGATACGATGAACTCTGAATCACTGGATATAGCCACAGATCAAACCTAATTAGTGTGACCACTCATGGTCTTACAGGTACCTGTCTTGACGTCCCATAGTCTAACCGTCTTATCATCACTTAACGATACGATGAACTCTGAATCACTGGATATAGCCACAGCATATACCTAATGTTTGTGACCACTCATGGTCTTACAGGTACCTGTCTTGACGTTCCATAGTCTCACCGTATTATCATAACTTCCCGATACAATGAACTCTGAATCACTGGATATAGCCACAGCATATACCTAATGTGTGTGACCACTCATGGTCTTACAGTTACCTGTCTTGACGTCCCATAATCTCACCGTCTTATCTTAACTTCCCGATACGATGAACTCTGAATCACTGGATAAAGTCACACAACTTACAACATTGGTGTGACCACTCATGGTCTTACAGGTTCCTGTCTTGATGTCCCATAGTCTCACCGTCTAATCTCAACTTCCCGATACGATGAACTCTGAATCACTGGATATAGCCACAGCATATACCTAATGTGTGTGACCACTCATGGTCTTACAGTTACCTGTCTTGACGTCCCATAGTCTCACCGTCTTATCATAACTTCCCGATACGATGAACTCTGAATCACTGGATATAGCCACAGCATATACCTAATGTGTGTGACCACTCATGGTCTTACAGTTACCTGTCTTGACGTCCCATAGTCTCACCGTCTTATCTTAACTTCCCGATACGATGAACTCTGAATCACTGGATATAGCCACACAACTTACAACATTGGTGTGACCACTCATGGTCTTACAGGTACCTGTCTTGACGTCCCATAGTCTCACCGTCTTATCACAACTTCCCGATACGATGAACTCTGAATCACTGGATATAGCCACAGCATATACAAAATTATTGTGGCAACTCATGGTCTTACAGGTACCTGTCTTGACGTCCCATAGTCTCACCGTATTATCTACACTTCCCGATACGATGAACTCTGAATCACTGGATATAGCCACAGATCATACTTAATTTGTGTGACCACTCATGGTCTTACAGGTACCTGTCTTGACGTCCCATAGTCTCACCGTCTAATCTCAACTTCCCGATACGATGAACTCTGAATCACTGGATATAGCCACAGCATATACAACACTAGTGTGACCACTCATGGTCTTACAGTTACCTGTCTTGACGTCCCATAGTCTCACCGTCTTATCTTAACTTCCAGATACGATGAACTCTGAATCACTGGATATAGCCACAGATCAAACCTAATTAGTGTGACCACTCATGGTCTTACAGGTACCTGTCTTGACGTCCCATAGTCTAACCGTCTTATCATCACTTAACGATACGATGAACTCTGAATCACTGGATATAGCCACAGCATATACCTAATGTTTGTGACCACTCATGGTCTTACAGGTACCTGTCTTGACGTTCCATAGTCTCACCGTATTATCATAACTTCCCGATACAATGAACTCTGAATCACTGGATATAGCCACAGCATATACCTAATGTTTGTGACCACTCATGGTCTTACAGTTACCTGTCTTGACGTCCCATAGTCTCACCGTCTTATCTTAACTTCCAGATACGATGAACTCTGAATCACTGGATATAGCCACAGATCATACTCAATCTGTGTGACCACTCATGGTCTTACAGGTACCTGTCTTGACGTTCCATAGTCTCACCGTCTTATCTTAACTTCCCGATACGATGAACTCTGAATCACTGGATATAGTCACACAACTTACAACATTGGTGTGACCACTCATGGTCTTACAGGTACCTGTCTTGACGTCCCATAGTCTAACCGTCTTATCATCACTTAACGATACGATGAACTCTGAATCACTGGATATAGCCACAGATCATACTTAATTTGTGTGACCACTCATGGTCTTACAGGTACCTGTCTTGACGTTCCATAGTCTCACCGTCTTATCTCTACTTCCCGATACGATGAACTCTGAATCACTGGATATAGCCACAGATCAAACCTAATTAGTGTGAACACTAATGGTCTTACAGGTACCTGTCTTGACGTCCCATAGTCTCACCGTCTTATCTCTACTTCCCGATACAATGAACTCTGAATCACTGGATATAGTCACACAACTTACAACATTGGTGTGACCACTCATGGTCTTACAGGTTCCTGTCTTGATGTCCCATAGTCTCACCGTCTAATCTCAACTTCCCGATACGATGAACTCTGAATCACTGGATATAGCCACAGCATATACCTAATGTGTGTGACCACTCATGGTCTTACAGTTACCTGTCTTGACGTCCCATAGTCTCACCGTCTTATCTTAACTTCCCGATACGATGAACTCTGAATCACTGGATATAGCCACAGATCAAACCTAATTAGTGTGACCACTCATGGTCTTACAGGTACCTGTCTTGACGTCCCATAGTCTAACCGTCTTATCATCACTTAACGATACGATGAACTCTGAATCACTGGATATAGCCACAGCATATACCTAATGTTTGTGACCACTCATGGTCTTACAGGTACCTGTCTTGACGTTCCATAGTCTCACCGTATTATCATAACTTCCCGATACAATGAACTCTGAATCACTGGATATAGCCACAGCATATACCTAATGTGTGTGACCACTCATGGTCTTACAGTTACCTGTCTTGACGTCCCATAATCTCACCGTCTTATCTTAACTTCCCGATACGATGAACTCTGAATCACTGGATATAGTCACACAACTTACAACATTGATGTGACCACTCATGGTCTTACAGTTACCTGTCTTGACGTCCCATAGTCTCACCGTCTTATCACAACTTCCCGATACGATGAACTCTGAATCACTGGATATAGCCACAGCATATACCTAATGTGTGTGACCACTCATGGTCTTACAGTTACCTGTCTTGACGTCCCATAGTCTCACCGTCTTATCTTAACTTCCCGATACGATGAACTCTGAATCACTGGATATAGCCACAGCATATACCTAATGTGTGTGACCACTCATGGTCTTACAGTTACCTGTCTTGACGTCCCATAGTCTCACCGTATTATCTTAACTTCCCGATACGATGAACTCTGAATCACTGGATATAGCCACACAACTTACAACATTGGTGTGACCACTCATGGTCTTACAGGTACCTGTCTTGACGTCCCATAGTCTCACCGTCTTATCACAACTTCCCGATACGATGAACTCTGAATCACTGGATATAGCCACAGCATATACAAAATTATTGTGGCAACTCATGGTCTTACAGG
The DNA here is from genome assembly GCA_946699065.1 of Loxodes magnus. Lineage (NCBI taxonomy): Eukaryota > Ciliophora > Karyorelictea > Loxodida > Loxodidae > Loxodes > Loxodes magnus. The sequence continues at coordinate 59,997 of CAMPDV010001663.1, forward strand.
TACCTGTCTTGACGTCCCATAGTCTCACCGTATTATCTACACTTCCCGATACGATGAACTCTGAATCACTGGATATAGCCACAGATCATACTTAATTTGTGTGACCACTCATGGTCTTACAGGTACCTGTCTTGACGTCCCATAGTCTCACCGTCTAATCTCAACTTCCCGATACGATGAACTCTGAATCACTGGATATAGCCACAGCATATACAACACTAGTGTGACCACTCATGGTCTTACAGTTACCTGTCTTGACGTCCCATAGTCTCACCGTCTTATCTTAACTTCCCGATACGATGAACTCTGAATCACTGGATATAGTCACACAACTTACAACATTGGTGTGACCACTCATGGTCTTACAGGTACCTGTCTTGACGTCCCATAGTCTAACCGTCTTATCATCACTTAACGATACGATGAACTCTGAATCACTGGATATAGCCACAGATCATACTTAATTTGTGTGACCACTCATGGTCTTACAGGTACCTGTCTTGACGTTCCATAGTCTCACCGTCTTATCTCTACTTCCCGATACGATGAACTCTGAATCACTGGATATAGCCACAGATCAAACCTAATTAGTGTGAACACTAATGGTCTTACAGGTACCTGTCTTGACGTCCCATAGTCTCACCGTCTTATCTCTACTTCCCGATACAATGAACTCTGAATCACTGGATATAGTCACACAACTTACAACATTGGTGTGACCACTCATGGTCTTACAGGTTCCTGTCTTGATGTCCCATAGTCTCACCGTCTAATCTCAACTTCCCGATACGATGAACTCTGAATCACTGGATATAGCCACAGCATATACCTAATGTGTGTGACCACTCATGGTCTTACAGTTACCTGTCTTGACGTCCCATAGTCTCACCGTCTTATCTTAACTTCCCGATACGATGAACTCTGAATCACTGGATATAGCCACAGATCAAACCTAATTAGTGTGACCACTCATGGTCTTACAGGTACCTGTCTTGACGTCCCATAGTCTAACCGTCTTATCATCACTTAACGATACGATGAACTCTGAATCACTGGATATAGCCACAGCATATACCTAATGTTTGTGACCACTCATGGTCTTACAGGTACCTGTCTTGACGTTCCATAGTCTCACCGTATTATCATAACTTCCCGATACAATGAACTCTGAATCACTGGATATAGCCACAGCATATACCTAATGTGTGTGACCACTCATGGTCTTACAGTTACCTGTCTTGACGTCCCATAATCTCACCGTCTTATCTTAACTTCCCGATACGATGAACTCTGAATCACTGGATATAGTCACACAACTTACAACATTGATGTGACCACTCATGGTCTTACAGTTACCTGTCTTGACGTCCCATAGTCTCACCGTCTTATCACAACTTCCCGATACGATGAACTCTGAATCACTGGATATAGCCACAGCATATACCTAATGTGTGTGACCACTCATGGTCTTACAGTTACCTGTCTTGACGTCCCATAGTCTCACCGTCTTATCTTAACTTCCCGATACGATGAACTCTGAATCACTGGATATAGCCACAGCATATACCTAATGTGTGTGACCACTCATGGTCTTACAGTTACCTGTCTTGACGTCCCATAGTCTCACCGTATTATCTTAACTTCCCGATACGATGAACTCTGAATCACTGGATATAGCCACACAACTTACAACATTGGTGTGACCACTCATGGTCTTACAGGTACCTGTCTTGACGTCCCATAGTCTCACCGTCTTATCACAACTTCCCGATACGATGAACTCTGAATCACTGGATATAGCCACAGCATATACAAAATTATTGTGGCAACTCATGGTCTTACAGGTACCTGTCTTGACGTCCCATAGTCTCACCGTATTATCTACACTTCCCGATACGATGAACTCTGAATCACTGGATATAGCCACAGATCATACTTAATTTGTGTGACCACTCATGGTCTTACAGGTACCTGTCTTGACGTCCCATAGTCTCACCGTCTAATCTCAACTTCCCGATACGATGAACTCTGAATCACTGGATATAGCCACAGCATATACAACACTAGTGTGACCACTCATGGTCTTACAGTTACCTGTCTTGACGTCCCATAGTCTCACCGTCTTATCTTAACTTCCAGATACGATGAACTCTGAATCACTGGATATAGCCACAGATCAAACCTAATTAGTGTGACCACTCATGGTCTTACAGGTACCTGTCTTGACGTCCCATAGTCTAACCGTCTTATCATCACTTAACGATACGATGAACTCTGAATCACTGGATATAGTCACACAACTTACAACATTGGTGTGACCACTCATGGTCTTACAGGTACCTGTCTTGACGTTCCATAGTCTCACCGTATTATCATAACTTCCCGATACAATGAACTCTGAATCACTGGATATAGCCACAGCATATACCTAATGTTTGTGACCACTCATGGTCTTACAGTTACCTGTCTTGACGTCCCATAGTCTCACCGTCTTATCTTAACTTCCAGATACGATGAACTCTGAATCACTGGATATAGCCACAGATCATACTCAATCTGTGTGACCACTCATGGTCTTACAGGTACCTGTCTTGACGTTCCATAGTCTCACCGTCTTATCTTAACTTCCAGATACGATGAACTCTGAATCACTGGATATAGCCACAGATCATACTCAATCTGTGTGACCACTCATGGTCTTACAGGTACCTGTCTTGACGTCCCATAGTCTCACCGTATTATCTACACTTCCCGATACGATGAACTCTGAATCACTGGATATAGCCACAGATCATACTTAATTTGTGTGACCACTCATGGTCTTACAGGTACCTGTCTTGACGTCCCATAGTCTCACCGTCTTATCTCAACTTCCCGATACGATGAACTCTGAATCACTGGATATAGCCATAGCATATACAAAAATAGTGTGACCACTCATGGTCTTACAGGTTCCTGTCTTGATGTCCCATAGTCTCACCGTCTAATCTCAACTTCCCGATACGATGAACTCTGAATCACTGGATATAGCCACAGCATATACCTAATGTGTGTGACCACTCATGGTCTTACAGTTACCTGTCTTGACGTCCCATAGTCTCACCGTCTTATCTCAACTTCCCGATACGATGAACTCTGAATCACTGGATATAGTCACACAACTTACAACATTGGTGTGACCACTCATGGTCTTACAGGTACCTGTCTTGACGTCCCATAGTCTCACCATATTATCTTAAATTCCCGATACGATGAACTCTGAATCACTGGATATAGCCACAGCAGATACATAACCTGTTTGACCACTCATGGTCTTACAGGTACCTGTCTTGACGTCCCATAGTCTCACCGTATTATCATAACTTCCCGATACAATGAACTCTGAATCACTGGATATAGTCACACAACTTACAACATTGGTGTGACCACTCATGGTCTTACAGTTACCTGTCTTGACGTCCCATAGTCTCACCGTCTTATCTTAACTTCCCGATACGATGAACTCTGAATCACTGGATATAGTCACACAACTTACAACATTGGTGTGACCACTCATGGTCTTACAGGTACCTGTCTTGACGTCCCATAGTCTCACCGTCTTATCACAACTTCCCGATACGATGAACTCTGAATCACTGGATATAGCCACAGCATATACCTAATGTGTGTGACCACTCATGGTCTTACAGTTACCTGTCTTGACGTCCCATAGTCTCACCGTCTTATCTTAACTTCCCGATACGATGAACTCTGAATCACTGGATATAGTCACACAACTTACAACATTGGTGTGACCACTCATGGTCTTACAGGTACCTGTCTTGACGTCCCATAGTCTCACCGTCTTATCACAACTTCCCAATACGATGAACTCTGAATCACTGGATATAGCCACAGCATATACCTAATGTTTGTGACCACTCATAATCTTACAGGTACCTGTCTTGACGTCCCATAGTCTCACCGTCTTATCACAACTTCCCGATACGATGAACTCTGAATCACTGGATATAGCCACAGATCAAACCTAATTAGTGTGACCACTCATGGTCTTACAGGTACCTGTCTTGACGTCCCATAGTCTCACCGTATTATCATAACTTCCCGATACAATGAACTCTGAATCACTGGATATAGCCACAGCATATACCTAATGTTTGTGACCACTCATGGTCTTACAGGTACCTGTCTTGACGTCCCATAGTCTCACCGTCTTATCACAACTTCCCGATACGATGAACTCTGAATCACTGGATATAGTCACACAACTTACAACATTGGTGTGACCACTCATGGTCTTACAGGTTCCTGTCTTGATGTCCCATAGTCTCACCGTCTAATCTCAACTTCCCGATACGATGAACTCTGAATCACTGGATATAGCCACAGCAGATACATAACCTGTTTGACCACTCATGGTCTTACAGGTACCTGTCTTGACGTCCCATAGTCTCACCGTCTTATCATAACTTCCCGATACGATGAACTCTGAATCACTGGATATAGCCACAGCATATACCTAATGTGTGTGACCACTCATGGTCTTACAGTTACCTGTCTTGACGTCCCATAGTCTCACCGTCTTATCTTAACTTCCCGATACGATGAACTCTGAATCACTGGATATAGTCACACAACTTACAACATTGGTGTGACCACTCATGGTCTTACAGGTTCCTGTCTTGATGTCCCATAGTCTCACCGTCTAATCTCAACTTCCCGATACGATGAACTCTGAATCACTGGATATAGCCACAGCATATACCTAATGTGTGTGACCACTCATGGTCTTACAGTTACCTGTCTTGACGTCCCATAGTCTCACCGTCTAATCTCAACTTCCCGATACGATGAACTCTGAATCACTGGATATAGTCACACAACTTACAACATTGGTGTGACCACTCATGGTCTTACAGTTACCTGTCTTGACGTCCCATAGTCTCACCGTCTTATCACAACTTCCCGATACGATGAACTCTGAATCACTGGATATAGCCACAGCATATACCTAATGTGTGTGACCACTCATGGTCTTACAGTTACCTGTCTTGACGTCCCATAGTCTCACCGTCTTATCTTAACTTCCCGATACGATGAACTCTGAATCACTGGATATAGTCACACAACTTACAACATTGGTGTGACCACTCATGGTCTTACAGGTTCCTGTCTTGATGTCCCATAGTCTCACCGTCTAATCTCAACTTCCCGATACGATGAACTCTGAATCACTGGATATAGCCACAGCAGATACATAACCTGTTTGACCACTCATGGTCTTACAGGTACCTGTCTTGACGTCCCATAGTCTCACCGTATTATCATAACTTCCCGATACAATGAACTCTGAATCACTGGATATAGCCACAGATCAAACCTAATTAGTGTGACCACTCATGGTCTTCAGTTACCTGTCTTGACGTCCCATAGTCTCACCGTCTTATCTTAACTTCCCGATACGATGAACTCTGAATCACTGGATATAGTCACACAACTTACAACATTGGTGTGACCACTCATGGTCTTACAGGTTCCTGTCTTGATGTCCCATAGTCTCACCGTCTAATCTCAACTTCCCGATACGATGAACTCTGAATCACTGGATATAGCCACAGCATATACCTAATGTGTGTGACCACTCATGGTCTTACAGTTACCTGTCTTGACGTCCCATAGTCTCACCGTCTTATCTTAACTTCCCGATACGATGAACTCTGAATCACTGGATATAGTCACACAACTTACAACATTGGTGTGACCACTCATGGTCTTACAGGTACCTGTCTTGACGTCCCATAGTCTCACCATATTATCATAACTTCCCGATACAATGAACTCTGAATCACTGGATATAGCCACAGCATATACAACACTAGTGTGACCACTCATGGTCTTACAGTTACCTGTCTTGACGTCCCATAGTCTCACCGTCTTATCACAACTTCCCGATACGATGAACTCTGAATCACTGGATATAGACACAGCATATACCTAATGTTTGTGACCACTCATGGTCTTACAGGTACCTGTCTTGACGTCCCATAGTCTCACCGTCTTATCTCAACTTCCCGATACAATGAACTCTGAATCACTGGATATAGCCACAAAAATACATATCTAGTGTGACCACTCATGGTCTTACAGTTACCTGTCTTGACGTCCCATAGTCTCACCGTCTTATCTTAACTTCCCGATACGATGAACTCTGAATCACTGGATATAGTCACACAACTTACAACATTGGTGTGACCACTCATGGTCTTACAGGTTCCTGTCTTGATGTCCCATAGTCTCACCGTCTAATCTCAACTTCCCGATACGATGAACTCTGAATCACTGGATATAGCCACAGCATATACAACACTAGTGTGACCACTCATGGTCTTACAGTTACCTGTCTTGACGTCCCATAGTCTCACCGTCTTATCTTAACTTCCCGATACGATGAACTCTGAATCACTGGATATAGTCACACAACTTACAACATTGGTGTGACCACTCATGGTCTTACAGGTTCCTGTCTTGATGTCCCATAGTCTCACCGTCTAATCTCAACTTCCCGATACGATGAACTCTGAATCACTGGATATAGCCACAGCATATACAACACTAGTGTGACCACTCATGGTCTTACAGTTACCTGTCTTGACGTCCCATAGTCTCACCGTCTTATCTTAACTTCCCGATACGATGAACTCTGAATCACTGGATATAGCCACAGCATATACCTAATGTTTTTGACCACTCATGGTCTTACAGGTACCTGTCTTGACGTCCCATAGTCTCACCGTCTTATCACAACTTCCCGATACGATGAACTCTGAATCACTGGATATAGCCACAGCATATACAAAATTAGTGTGGCAACTCATGGTCTTACAGGTACCTGTCTTGACGTACCATAGTCTCACCGTCTTATCACAACTTCCCGATACGATGAACTCTGAATCACTGGATATAGCCACAGCATATACCTAATGTTTGTGACCACTCATGGTCTTACAGGTACCTGTCTTGACGTCCCATAGTCTCACCGTCTTATCTTAACTTCCCGATACGATGAACTCTGAATCACTGGATATAGCCACAGCATATACCTAATGTTTGTGACCACTCATGGTCTTACAGGTACCTGTCTTGACGTCCCATAGTCTCACCGTCTTATCTTAACTTCCCGATACGATGAACTCTGAATCACTGGATATAGCCACAGCATATACAAAATTAGTGTGGCAACTCATGGTCTTACAGGTACCTGTCTTGACGTACCATAGTCTCACCGTCTTATCACAACTTCCCGATACGATGAACTCTGAATCACTGGATATAGTCACACAACTTACAACATTGGTGTGACCACTCATGGTCTTACAGGTACCTGTCTTGACGTCCCATAGTCTCACCGTCTTATCACAACTTCCCGATACGATGAACTCTGAATCACTGGATATAGCCACAGCATATACCTAATGTGTGTGACCACTCATGGTCTTACAGTTACCTGTCTTGACGTCCCATAGTCTCACCGTCTTATCTTAACTTCCCGATACGATGAACTCTGAATCACTGGATATAGTCACACAACTTACAACATTGATGTGACCACTCATGGTCTTACAGTTACCTGTCTTGACGTCCCATAGTCTCACCGTCTTATCACAACTTCCCGATACGATGAACTCTGAATCACTGGATATAGCCACAGCATATACCTAATGTGTGTGACCACTCATGGTCTTACAGTTACCTGTCTTGACGTCCCATAGTCTCACCGTCTTATCTTAACTTCCCGATACGATGAACTCTGAATCACTGGATATAGTCACACAACTTACAACATTGGTGTGACCACTCATGGTCTTACAGGTACCTGTCTTGACGTCCCATAGTCTCACCGTCTTATCTTAACTTCCCGATACAATGAACTCTGAATCACTGGATATAGTCACTGCATATACCTAATGTGTGTGACCACTCATGGTCTTACAGTTACCTGTCTTGACGTCCCATAGTCTCACCGTCTTATCACAACTTCCCGATACGATGAACTCTGAATCACTGGATATAGCCACAGCATATACCTAATGTTTGTGACCACTCATGGTCTTACAGGTACCTGTCTTGACGTCCCATAGTTCACCGTCTTATCTTAACTTCCCGATACGATGAACTCTGAATCACTGGATATAGCCACAGCATATACCTAATGTGTGTGACCACTCATGGTCTTACAGTTACCTGTCTTGACGTCCCATAGTCTCACCGTCTTATCATAACTTCCCGATACGATGAACTCTGAATCACTGGATATAGCCACAGCATATACCTAATGTGTGTGACCACTCATGGTCTTACAGGTACCTGTCTTGACGTCCCATAGTCTCACCGTCTTATCTTAACTTCCCGATACGATGAACTCTGAATCACTGGATATAGTCACACAACTTACAACATTGGTGTGACCACTCATGGTCTTACAGGTACCTGTCTTGACGTCCCATAGTCTCACCGTCTTATCTTAACTTCCCGATACGATGAACTCTGAATCACTGGATATAGTCACACAACTTACAACATTGGTGTGACCACTCATGGTCTTACAGGTACCTGTCTTGACGTCCCATAGTCTCACCGTCTTATCACAACTTCCCGATACGATGAACTCTGAATCACTGGATATAGCCACAGCATATACCTAATGTGTGTGACCACTCATGGTCTTACAGTTACCTGTCTTGACGTCCCATAGTCTCACCGTCTTATCTTAACTTCCCGATACGATGAACTCTGAATCACTGGATATAGTCACACAACTTACAACATTGGTGTGACCACTCATGGTCTTACAGGTACCTGTCTTGACGTCCCATAGTCTCACCATATTATCTTAAATTCCCGATACGATGAACTCTGAATCACTGGATATAGCCACAGCATATACCTAATGTTTGTGACCACTCATGGTCTTACAGGTACCTGTCTTGACGTCCCATAGTCTCACCGTCTTATCTTAACTTCCCGATACGATGAACTCTGAATCACTGGATATAGTCACACAACTTACAACATTGGTGTGACCACTCATGGTCTTACAGGTACCTGTCTTGACGTCCCATAGTCTCACCGTCTTATCACAACTTCCCGATACGATGAACTCTGAATCACTGGATATAGCCACAGCATATACCTAATGTGTGTGACCACTCATGGTCTTACAGTTACCTGTCTTGACGTCCCATAGTCTAACCGTCTTATCTTAACTTCCCGATACGATGAACTCTGAATCACTGGATATAGTCACACAACTTACAACATTGATGTGACCACTCATGGTCTTACAGGTACCTGTCTTGACGTACCATAGTCTCACCGTCTTATCACAACTTCCCGATACGATGAACTCTGAATCACTGGATATAGCCACAGCATATACCTAATGTTTGTGACCACTCATGGTCTTACAGGTACCTGTCTTGACGTCCCATAGTCTCACCGTCTTATCTTAACTTCCCGATACGATGAACTCTGAATCACTGGATATAGCTACAGATCATACTCAATCTGTGTGATCACTCATGGTCTTACAGGTACCTGTCTTGACGTCCCATAGTCTCACCGTCTCATCATTACTTCCCGATACGATGAACTCTGAATCACTGGATATAGCTACAGATCATACTCAATCTGTGTGACCACTCATGGTCTTACAGGTACCTGTCTTGACGTCCCATAGTCTCACCGTCTCATCATTACTTCCCGATACGATGAACTCTGAATCACTGGATATAGCCACAGATAATACAGAATAAGTGTGATCACTCATGGTCTTACAGGTACCTGTCTTGACGTCCCATAGTCTCACCGTCTTATCACAACTTCCCGATACGATGAACTCTGAATCACTGGATATAGCCACACAACTTACAACATTGGTGTGACCACTCATGGTCTTACAGTTACCTGTCTTGACGTCCCATAGTCTCACCGTCTTATCTTAACTTCCCGATACGATGAACTCTGAATCACTGGATATAGTCACACAACTTACAACATTGGTGTGACCACTCATGGTCTTACAGGTACCTGTCTTGACGTCCCATAGTCTCACCGTCTTATCATAACTTCCCGATACAATGAACTCTGAATCACTGGATATAGTCACACAACTTACAACATTGGTGTGACCACTCATGGTCTTACAGGTACCTGTCTTGACGTCCCATAGTCTCACCGTCTTATCTTAACTTCCCGATACGATGAACTCTGAATCACTGGATATAGTCACACAACTTACAACATTGGTGTGACCACTCATGGTCTTACAGGTACCTGTCTTGACGTCCCATAGTCTCACCGTCTTATCACAACTTCCCGATACGATGAACTCTGAATCACTGGATATAGCCACAGCATATACCTAATGTTTGTGACCACTCATGGTCTTACAGGTACCTGTCTTGACGTCCCATAGTCTCACCGTCTTATCTTAACTTCCCGATACGATGAACTCTGAATCACTGGATATAGTCACACAACTTACAACATTGGTGTGACCACTCATGGTCTTACAGGTACCTGTCTTGACGTACCATAGTCTCACCGTCTTATCACAACTTCCCGATACGATGAACTCTGAATCACTGGATATAGCCACAGCATATACCTAATGTTTGTGACCACTCATGGTCTTACAGGTACCTGTCTTGACGTCCCATAGTCTCACCGTCTTATCTTAACTTCCCGATACGATGAACTCTGAATCACTGGATATAGCCAAAGCATATACATAATGTGTGTGACCACTCATGGTCTTACAGTTACCTGTCTTGACGTCCCATAGTCTCACCGTCTTATCACAACTTCCCGATACGATGAACTCTGAATCACTGGATATAGCCACAGCATATACCTAATGTGTGTGACCACTCATGGTCTTACAGTTACCTGTCTTGACGTCCCATAGTCTCACCGTCTTATCACAACTTCCCGATACGATGAACTCTGAATCACTGGATGTAGCCACAGCATATACCTAATGTTTGTGACCACTCATGGTCTTACAGGTACCTGTCTTGACGTCCCATAGTCTCACCGTCTTATCTTAACTTCCCGATACGATGAACTCTGAATCACTGGATATAGTCACACAACTTACAACATTGGTGTGACCACTCATGGTCTTACAGGTACCTGTCTTGACGTCCCATAGTCTCACCGTCTTATCTTAACTTCCCGATACGATGAACTCTGAATCACTGGATATAGCAACAGCATATACAACACTAGTGTGACCACTCATGGTCTTACAGTTACCTGTCTTGACGTCCCATAGTCTCACCGTCTTATCTTAACTTCCCGATACGATGAACTCTGAATCACTGGATATAGTCACACAACTTACAACATTGGTGTGACCACTCATGGTCTTACAGGTACCTGTCTTGACGTCCCATAGTCTCACCGTCTTATCACAACTTCCCGATACGATGAACTCTGAATCACTGGATATAGCCACAGCATATACCTAATGTGTGTGACCACTCATGGTCTTACAGTTACCTGTCTTGACGTCCCATAGTCTAACCGTCTTATCTTAACTTCCCGATACGATGAACTCTGAATCACTGGATATAGTCACACAACTTACAACATTGATGTGACCACTCATGGTCTTACAGGTACCTGTCTTGACGTACCATAGTCTCACCGTCTTATCACAACTTCCCGATACGATGAACTCTGAATCACTGGATATAGCCACAGCATATACCTAATGTTTGTGACCACTCATGGTCTTACAGGTACCTGTCTTGACGTCCCATAGTCTCACCGTCTTATCTTAACTTCCCGATACGATGAACTCTGAATCACTGGATATAGCCAAAGCATATACATAATGTGTGTGACCACTCATGGTCTTACAGGTACCTGTCTTGACGTCCCATAGTCTCACCGTCTTATCATAACTTCCCGATACAATGAACTCTGAATCACTGGATATAGCCAAAGCATATACAACACTAGTGTGACCACTCATGGTCTTACAGTTACCTGTCTTGACGTCCCATAGTCTCACCGTCTTATCTTAACTTCCCGATACGATGAACTCTGAATCACTGGATATAGCCACAGCATATACCTAATGTGTGTGACCACTCATGGTCTTACAGTTACCTGTCTTGACGTCCCATAGTCTCACCGTCTTATCACAACTTCCCGATACGATGAACTCTGAATCACTGGATATAGCCACACAACTTACAACATTGGTGTGACCACTCATGGTCTTACAGTTACCTGTCTTGACGTCCCATAGTCTCACCGTCTTATCTTAACTTCCCGATACGATGAACTCTGAATCACTGGATATAGTCACACAACTTACAACATTGGTGTGACCACTCATGGTCTTACAGGTACCTGTCTTGACGTCCCATAGTCTCACCGTCTTATCATAACTTCCCGATACAATGAACTCTGAATCACTGGATATAGTCACACAACTTACAACATTGGTGTGACCACTCATGGTCTTACAGGTACCTGTCTTGACGTCCCATAGTCTCACCGTCTTATCTTAACTTCCCGATACGATGAACTCTGAATCACTGGATATAGTCACACAACTTACAACATTGGTGTGACCACTCATGGTCTTACAGGTACCTGTCTTGACGTCCCATAGTCTCACCGTCTTATCACAACTTCCCGATACGATGAACTCTGAATCACTGGATATAGCCACAGCATATACCTAATGTTTGTGACCACTCATGGTCTTACAGGTACCTGTCTTGACGTCCCATAGTCTCACCGTCTTATCTTAACTTCCCGATACGATGAACTCTGAATCACTGGATATAGTCACACAACTTACAACATTGGTGTGACCACTCATGGTCTTACAGGTACCTGTCTTGACGTACCATAGTCTCACCGTCTTATCACAACTTCCCGATACGATGAACTCTGAATCACTGGATATAGCCACAGCATATACCTAATGTTTGTGACCACTCATGGTCTTACAGGTACCTGTCTTGACGTCCCATAGTCTCACCGTCTTATCTTAACTTCCCGATACGATGAACTCTGAATCACTGGATATAGCCAAAGCATATACATAATGTGTGTGACCACTCATGGTCTTACAGTTACCTGTCTTGACGTCCCATAGTCTCACCGTCTTATCACAACTTCCCGATACGATGAACTCTGAATCACTGGATATAGCCACAGCATATACCTAATGTGTGTGACCACTCATGGTCTTACAGTTACCTGTCTTGACGTCCCATAGTCTCACCGTCTTATCACAACTTCCCGATACGATGAACTCTGAATCACTGGATGTAGCCACAGCATATACCTAATGTTTGTGACCACTCATGGTCTTACAGGTACCTGTCTTGACGTCCCATAGTCTCACCGTCTTATCTTAACTTCCCGATACGATGAACTCTGAATCACTGGATATAGTCACACAACTTACAACATTGGTGTGACCACTCATGGTCTTACAGGTACCTGTCTTGACGTCCCATAGTCTCACCGTCTTATCTTAACTTCCCGATACGATGAACTCTGAATCACTGGATATAGCAACAGCATATACAACACTAGTGTGACCACTCATGGTCTTACAGTTACCTGTCTTGACGTCCCATAGTCTCACCGTCTTATCTTAACTTCCCGATACGATGAACTCTGAATCACTGGATATAGTCACACAACTTACAACATTGGTGTGACCACTCATGGTCTTACAGGTACCTGTCTTGACGTCCCATAGTCTCACCGTCTTATCATAACTTCCCGATACAATGAACTCTGAATCACTGGATATAGCCACAGCATATACAACACTAGTGTGACCACTCATGGTCTTACAGTTACCTGTCTTGACGTCCCATAGTCTCACCGTCTTATCTTAACTTCCCGATACGATGAACTCTGAATCACTGGATATAGTCACACAACTTACAACATTGGTGTGACCACTCATGGTCTTACAGGTACCTGTCTTGACGTCCCATAGTCTCACCGTCTTATCACAACTTCCCGATACGATGAACTCTGAATCACTGGATATAGCCACAGCATATACCTAATGTGTGTGACCACTCATGGTCTTACAGGTACCTGTCTTGACGTCCCATAGTCTCACCGTCTTATCACAACTTCCCGATACGATGAACTCTGAATCACTGGATATAGCCACAGCATATACAAAATTAGTGTGGCAACTCATGGTCTTACAGGTACCTGTCTTGACGTACCATAGTCTCACCGTCTTATCACAACTTCCCGATACGATGAACTCTGAATCACTGGATATAGCCACAGCATATACCTAATGTTTGTGACCACTCATGGTCTTACAGGTACCTGTCTTGACGTCCCATAGTCTCACCGTCTTATCTTAACTTCCCGATACGATGAACTCTGAATCACTGGATATAGCCACAGCATATACCTAATGTTTGTGACCACTCATGGTCTTACAGGTACCTGTCTTGACGTCCCATAGTCTCACCGTCTTATCTTAACTTCCCGATACGATGAACTCTGAATCACTGGATATAGCCACAGCATATACAAAATTAGTGTGGCAACTCATGGTCTTACAGGTACCTGTCTTGACGTCCCATAGTCTCACCGTCTTATCACAACTTCCCGATACGATGAACTCTGAATCACTGGATATAGCCAAAGCATATACATAATGTGTGTGACCACTCATGGTCTTACAGTTACCTGTCTTGACGTCCCATAGTCTCACCGTCTTATCACAACTTCCCGATACGATGAACTCTGAATCACTGGATATAGCCACAGCATATACCTAATGTGTGTGACCACTCATGGTCTTACAGGTACCTGTCTTGACGTCCCATAGTCTCACCGTCTTATCTACACTTCCCGATACGATGAACTCTGAATCACTGGATATAGTCACACAACTTACAACATTGGTGTGACCACTCATGGTCTTACAGGTACCTGTCTTGACGTCCCATAGTCTCACCGTCTTATCACAACTTCCCGATACGATGAACTTTGAATCACTGGATATAGCCACACAACTTACAACATTGGTGTGACCACTCATGGTCTTACAGGTACCTGTCTTGACGTCCCATAGTCTCACCGTATTATCATAACTTCCCGATACAATGAACTCTGAATCACTGGATATAGCCACAGCATATACCTAATGTGTGTGACCACTCATGGTCTTACAGTTACCTGTCTTGACGTCCCATAGTCTCACCGTCTTATCTTAACTTCCCGATACGATGAACTCTGAATCACTGGATATAGTCACACAACTTACAACATTGGTGTGACCACTCATGGTCTTACAGGTACCTGTCTTGATGTCCCATAGTCTCACCGTCTTATCACAACTTCCCGATACGATGAACTCTGAATCACTGGATATAGCCACAGCATATACCTAATGTTTGTGACCACTCATGGTCTTACAGGTACCTGTCTTGACGTCCCATAGTCTCACCGTCTTATCACAACTTCCCGATACGATGAACTCTGAATCACTGGATATAGCCACACAACTTACAACATTGGTGTGACCACTCATGGTCTTACAGGTACCTGTCTTGACGTCCCATAGTCTCACCATATTATCATAACTTCCCGATACAATGAACTCTGAATCACTGGATATAGCCACAGCATATACCTAATGTGTGTGACCACTCATGGTCTTACAGTTACCTGTCTTGACGTCCCATAGTCTCACCGTCTTATCACAACTTCCCGATACGATGAACTCTGAATCACTGGATATAGCCACAGCATATACCTAATGTTTGTGACCACTCATGGTCTTACAGGTACCTGTCTTGACGTCCCATAGTCTCACCGTCTTATCTTAACTTCCCGATACGATGAACTCTGAATCACTGGATATAGTCACACAACTTACAACATTGGTGTGACCACTCATGGTCTTACAGGTTCCTGTCTTGATGTCCCATAGTCTCACCGTCTTATCTTAACTTCCCGATACGATGAACTCTGAATCACTGGATATAGCAACAGCATATACAACACTAGTGTGACCACTCATGGTCTTACAGTTACCTGTCTTGACGTCCCATAGTCTCACCGTCTTATCTTAACTTCCCGATACGATGAACTCTGAATCACTGGATATAGTCACACAACTTACAACATTGGTGTGACCACTCATGGTCTTACAGGTACCTGTCTTGACGTCCCATAGTCTCACCGTCTTATCATAACTTCCCGATACAATGAACTCTGAATCACTGGATATAGCCACAGCATATACAACACTAGTGTGACCACTCATGGTCTTACAGTTACCTGTCTTGACGTCCCATAGTCTCACCGTCTTATCACAACTTCCCGATACGATGAACTCTGAATCACTGGATATAGTCACACAACTTACAACATTGGTGTGACCACTCATGGTCTTACAGGTACCTGTCTTGACGTCCCATAGTCTCACCGTCTTATCACAACTTCCCGATACGATGAACTCTGAATCACTGGATATAGTCACACAACTTACAACATTGGTGTGACCACTCATGGTCTTACAGGTACCTGTCTTGACGTCCCATAGTCTCACCGTCTTATCTTAACTTCCCGATACGATGAACTCTGAATCACTGGATATAGTCACACAACTTACAACATTGGTGTGACCACTCATGGTCTTACAGGTACCTGTCTTGACGTCCCATAGTCTCACCGTCTTATCTTAACTTCCCGATACGATGAACTCTGAATCACTGGATATAGCCACAGCATATACAAAATTAGTGTGACCACTCATGGTCTTACAGGTACCTGTCTTGACGTCCCATAGTCTCACCGTCTTATCTTAACTTCCCGATACGATGAACTCTGAATCACTGGATATAGCCACAGCATATACCTAATGTGTGTGACCACTCATGGTCTTACAGTTACCTGTCTTGACGTCCCATAGTCTCACCGTCTTATCACAACTTCCCGATACGATGAACTCTGAATCACTGGATATAGCCACAGCATATACCTAATGTTTGTGACCACTTATGGTCTTACAGGTACCTGTCTTGACGTCCCATAGTCTCACCGTATTATCATAACTTCCCGATACAATGAACTCTGAATCACTGGATATAGCCACAGCATATACCTAATGTGTGTGACCACTCATGGTCTTACAGTTACCTGTCTTGACGTCCCATAGTCTCACCGTCTTATCACAACTTCCCGATACGATGAACTCTGAATCACTGGATATAGTCACACAACTTACAACATTGGTGTGACCACTCATGGTCTTACAGGTACCTGTCTTGACGTCCCATAGTCTCACCGTCTTATCACAACTTCCCGATACGATGAACTCTGAATCACTGGATATAGCCACAGCATATACCTAATGTTTGTGACCACTCATGGTCTTACAGGTACCTGTCTTGACGTCCCATAGTCTCACCGTCTTATCACAACTTCCCGATACGATGAACTCTGAATCACTGGATATAGCCACACAACTTACAACATTGGTGTGACCACTCATGGTCTTACAGGTACCTGTCTTGACGTCCCATAGTCTCACCATATTATCATAACTTCCCGATACAATGAACTCTGAATCACTGGATATAGCCACAGCATATACCTAATGTGTGTGACCACTCATGGTCTTACAGTTACCTGTCTTGACGTCCCATAGTCTCACCGTCTTATCACAACTTCCCGATACGATGAACTCTGAATCACTGGATATAGCCACAGCATATACCTAATGTTTGTGACCACTCATGGTCTTACAGTTACCTGTCTTGACGTCCCATAGTCTCACCGTCTTATCTTAACTTCCCGATACGATGAACTCTGAATCACTGGATATAGTCACAGCATATACCTAATGTGTGTGACCACTCATGGTCTTACAGTTACCTGTCTTGACGTCCCATAGTCTCACCGTCTTATCTTAACTTCCCGATACGATGAACTCTGAATCACTGGATATAGTCACACAACTTACAACATTGGTGTGACCACTCATGGTCTTACAGGTACCTGTCTTGACGTCCCATAGTCTCACCGTCTTATCATAACTTCCCGATACAATGAACTCTGAATCACTGGATATAGCCACAGCATATACAACACTAGTGTGACCACTCATGGTCTTACAGTTACCTGTCTTGACGTCCCATAGTCTCACCGTCTTATCTTAACTTCCCGATACGATGAACTCTGAATCACTGGATATAGTCACACAACTTACAACATTGGTGTGACCACTCATGGTCTTACAGGTACCTGTCTTGACGTCCCATAGTCTCACCGTCTTATCACAACTTCCCGATACGATGAACTCTGAATCACTGGATATAGCCACAGCATATACCTAATGTGTGTGACCACTCATGGTCTTACAGTTACCTGTCTTGACGTCCCATAGTCTCACCGTCTTATCTTAACTTCCCGATACGATGAACTCTGAATCACTGGATATAGTCACACAACTTACAACATTGGTGTGACCACTCATGGTCTTACAGGTACCTGTCTTGACGTCCCATAGTCTCACCATATTATCTTAAATTCCCGATACGATGAACTCTGAATCACTGGATATAGCCACAGCATATACCTAATGTTTGTGACCACTCATGGTCTTACAGGTACCTGTCTTGACGTCCCATAGTCTCACCGTCTTATCACAACTTCCCGATACGATGAACTCTGAATCACTGGATATAGTCACACAACTTACAACATTGGTGTGACCACTCATGGTCTTACAGGTACCTGTCTTGACGTCCCATAGTCTCACCGTATTATCATAACTTCCCGATACGATGAACTCTGAATCACTGGATATAGCCACAGCATATACCTAATGTGTGTGACCACTCATGGTCTTACAGTTACCTGTCTTGACGTCCCATAGTCTCACCGTCTTATCACAACTTCCCGATACGATGAACTCTGAATCACTGGATATAGCCACAGCATATACCTAATGTGTGTGACCACTCATGGTCTTACAGGTACCTGTCTTGACGTCCCATAGTCTCACCGTCTTATCTACACTTCCCGATACGATGAACTCTGAATCACTGGATATAGTCACACAACTTACAACATTGGTGTGACCACTCATGGTCTTACAGGTACCTGTCTTGACGTCCCATAGTCTCACCGTCTTATCACAACTTCCCGATACGATGAACTTTGAATCGCTGGATATAGCCACACAACTTACAACATTGGTGTGACCACTCATGGTCTTACAGGTACCTGTCTTGACGTCCCATAGTCTCACCGTATTATCATAACTTCCCGATACAATGAACTCTGAATCACTGGATATAGCCGCAGCATATACCTAATGTGTGTGACCACTCATGGTCTTACAGTTACCTGTCTTGACGTCCCATAGTCTCACCGTCTTATCTTAACTTCCCGATACGATGAACTCTGAATCACTGGATATAGTCACACAACTTACAACATTGGTGTGACCACTCATGGTCTTACAGGTACCTGTCTTGACGTCCCATAGTCTCACCGTCTTATCACAACTTCCCGATACGATGAACTCTGAATCACTGGATATAGCCACAGCATATACCTAATGTGTGTGACCACTCATGGTCTTACAGGTACCTGTCTTGACGTCCCATAGTCTCACCGTCTTATCACAACTTCCCGATACGATGAACTCTGAATCACTGGATATAGCCACAGCATATACCTAATGTTTGTGACCACTCATGGTCTTACAGGTACCTGTCTTGACGTCCCATAGTCTCACCGTATTATCATAACTTCCCGATACAATGAACTCTGAATCACTGGATATAGCCACAGCATATACCTAATGTGTGTGACCACTCATGGTCTTACAGTTACCTGTCTTGACGTCCCATAGTCTCACCGTCTTATCTTAACTTCCCGATACGATGAACTCTGAATCACTGGATATAGTCACACAACTTACAACATTGGTGTGACCACTCATGGTCTTACAGGTACCTGTCTTGACGTCCCATAGTCTCACCGTCTTATCACAACTTCCCGATACGATGAACTCTGAATCACTGGATATAGCCACAGCATATACAACACTAGTGTGACCACTCATGGTCTTACAGTTACCTGTCTTGACGTCCCATAGTCTCACCGTCTTATCTTAACTTCCCGATACGATGAACTCTGAATCACTGGATATAGTCACACAACTTACAACATTGGTGTGACCACTCATGGTCTTACAGGTACCTGTCTTGACGTCCCATAGTCTCACCGTCTTATCACAACTTCCCGATACGATGAACTCTGAATCACTGGATATAGCCACAGCATATACCTAATGTTTGTGACCACTCATGGTCTTACAGGTACCTGTCTTGACGTCCCATAGTCTCACCGTATTATCATAACTTCCCGATACAATGAACTCTGAATCACTGGATATAGCCACAGCATATACCTAATGTGTGTGACCACTCATGGTCTTACAGTTACCTGTCTTGACGTCCCATAGTCTCACCGTCTTATCTTAACTTCCCGATACGATGAACTCTGAATCACTGGATATAGTCACACAACTTACAACATTGGTGTGACCACTCATGGTCTTACAGGTACCTGTCTTGACGTCCCATAGTCTCACCGTCTTATCACAACTTCCCGATACGATGAACTCTGAATCACTGGATATAGCCACAGCATATACAACACTAGTGTGACCACTCATGGTCTTACAGTTACCTGTCTTGACGTCCCATAGTCTCACCGTCTTATCTTAACTTCCCGATACGATGAACTCTGAATCACTGGATATAGTCACACAACTTACAACATTGGTGTGACCACTCATGGTCTTACAGGTACCTGTCTTGACGTCCCATAGTCTCACCGTCTTATCACAACTTCCCGATACGATGAACTCTGAATCACTGGATATAGCCACAGCATATACCTAATGTTTGTGACCACTCATGGTCTTACAGGTACCTGTCTTGACGTCCCATAGTCTCACCGTATTATCATAACTTCCCGATACAATGAACTCTGAATCACTGGATATAGCCACAGCATATACCTAATGTGTGTGACCACTCATGGTCTTACAGTTACCTGTCTTGACGTCCCATAGTCTCACCGTCTTATCTTAACTTCCCGATACGATGAACTCTGAATCACTGGATATAGTCACACAACTTACAACATTGGTGTGACCACTCATGGTCTTACAGGTACCTGTCTTGACGTCCCATAGTCTCACCGTCTTATCACAACTTCCCGATACGATGAACTCTGAATCACTGGATATAGCCACAGCATATACCTAATGTGTGTGACCACTCATGGTCTTACAGTTACCTGTCTTGACGTCCCATAGTCTCACCGTCTTATCTTAACTTCCCGATACGATGAACTCTGAATCACTGGATATAGTCACACAACTTACAACATTGGTGTGACCACTCATGGTCTTACAGGTACCTGTCTTGACGTCCCATAGTCTCACCGTCTTATCTTAACTTCCCGATACGATGAACTCTGAATCACTGGATATAGCCACAGCATATACCTAATGTGTGTGACCACTCATGGTCTTACAGGTACCTGTCTTGACGTCCCATAGTCTCACCGTCTTATCACAACTTCCCGATACGATGAACTCTGAATCACTGGATATAGTCACACAACTTACAACATTGATGTGACCACTCATGGTCTTACAGGTACCTGTCTTGACGTACCATAGTCTCACCGTCTTATCACAACTTCCCGATACGATGAACTCTGAATCACTGGATATAGCCACAGCATATACCTAATGTTTGTGACCACTCATGGTCTTACAGGTACCTGTCTTGACGTCCCATAGTCTCACCGTCTTATCACAACTTCCCGATACGATGAACTCTGAATCACTGGATATAGTCACACAACTTACAACATTGGTGTGACCACTCATGGTCTTACAGGTACCTGTCTTGACGTCCCATAGTCTCACCGTCTTATCACAACTTCCCGATACGATGAACTCTGAATCACTGGATATAGCCACAGCATATACCTAATGTGTGTGACCACTCATGGTCTTACAGTTACCTGTCTTGACGTCCCATAGTCTCACCGTCTTATCACAACTTCCCGATACGATGAACTCTGAATCACTGGATATAGTCACACAACTTACAACATTGGTGTGACCACTCATGGTCTTACAGGTACCTGTCTTGACGTCCCATAGTCTCACCGTATTATCATAACTTCCCGATACAATGAACTCTGAATCACTGGATATAGCCACAGCATATACCTAATGTTTGTGACCACTCATGGTCTTACAGGTACCTGTCTTGACGTCCCATAGTCTCACCGTATTATCATAACTTCCCGATACAATGAACTCTGAATCACTGGATATAGCCACAGCATATACAACACTAGTGTGACAACTCATGGTCTTACAGTTACCTGTCTTGACGTCCCATAGTCTCACCGTCTTATCTTAACTTCCCGATACGATGAACTCTGAATCACTGGATATAGTCACACAACTTACAACATTGGTGTGACCACTCATGGTCTTACAGGTACCTGTCTTGACGTCCCATAGTCTCACCGTCTTATCACAACTTCCCGATACGATGAACTCTGAATCACTGGATATAGCCACAGCATATACCTAATGTGTGTGACCACTCATGGTCTTACAGTTACCTGTCTTGACGTCCCATAGTCTCACCGTCTTATCTTAACTTCCCGATACGATGAACTCTGAATCACTGGATATAGTCACACAACTTACAACATTGGTGTGACCACTCATGGTCTTACAGGTACCTGTCTTGACGTCCCATAGTCTCACCGTATTATCATAACTTCCCGATACGATGAACTCTGAATCACTGGATATAGCCACAGCATATACCTAATGTGTGTGACCACTCATGGTCTTACAGGTACCTGTCTTGACGTCCCATAGTCTCACCGTCTTATCACAACTTCCCGATACGATGAACTCTGAATCACTGGATATAGTCACACAACTTACAACATTGATGTGACCACTCATAGTCTTACAGGTACCTGTCTTGACGTCCCATAGTCTCACCGTCTTATCACAACTTCCCGATACGATGAACTCTGAATCACTGGATATAGCCACAGCATATACAACACTAGTGTGACCACTCATGGTCTTACAGTTACCTGTCTTGACGTCCCATAGTCTCACCGTCTTATCTTAACTTCCCGATACGATGAACTCTGAATCACTGGATATAGTCACACAACTTACAACATTGGTGTGACCACTCATGGTCTTACAGGTACCTGTCTTGACGTCCCATAGTCTCACCGTCTTATCACAACTTCCCGATACGATGAACTCTGAATCACTGGATATAGCCACAGCATATACCTAATGTTTGTGACCACTCATGGTCTTACAGGTACCTGTCTTGACGTCCCATAGTCTCACCGTATTATCATAACTTCCCGATACAATGAACTCTGAATCACTGGATATAGCCACAGCATATACCTAATGTGTGTGACCACTCATGGTCTTACAGTTACCTGTCTTGACGTCCCATAGTCTCACCGTCTTATCTTAACTTCCCGATACGATGAACTCTGAATCACTGGATATAGTCACACAACTTACAACATTGGTGTGACCACTCATGGTCTTACAGGTACCTGTCTTGACGTCCCATAGTCTCACCGTCTTATCACAACTTCCCGATACGATGAACTCTGAATCACTGGATATAGCCACAGCATATACAACACTAGTGTGACCACTCATGGTCTTACAGTTACCTGTCTTGACGTCCCATAGTCTCACCGTCTTATCTTAACTTCCCGATACGATGAACTCTGAATCACTGGATATAGTCACACAACTTACAACATTGGTGTGACCACTCATGGTCTTACAGGTACCTGTCTTGACGTCCCATAGTCTCACCGTCTTATCACAACTTCCCGATACGATGAACTCTGAATCACTGGATATAGCCACAGCATATACCTAATGTTTGTGACCACTCATGGTCTTACAGGTACCTGTCTTGACGTCCCATAGTCTCACCGTATTATCATAACTTCCCGATACAATGAACTCTGAATCACTGGATATAGCCACAGCATATACCTAATGTGTGTGACCACTCATGGTCTTACAGTTACCTGTCTTGACGTCCCATAGTCTCACCGTCTTATCTTAACTTCCCGATACGATGAACTCTGAATCACTGGATATAGTCACACAACTTACAACATTGGTGTGACCACTCATGGTCTTACAGGTACCTGTCTTGACGTCCCATAGTCTCACCGTCTTATCACAACTTCCCGATACGATGAACTCTGAATCACTGGATATAGCCACAGCATATACAACACTAGTGTGACCACTCATGGTCTTACAGTTACCTGTCTTGACGTCCCATAGTCTCACCGTCTTATCTTAACTTCCCGATACGATGAACTCTGAATCACTGGATATAGTCACACAACTTACAACATTGGTGTGACCACTCATGGTCTTACAGGTACCTGTCTTGACGTCCCATAGTCTCACCGTCTTATCACAACTTCCCGATACGATGAACTCTGAATCACTGGATATAGCCACAGCATATACCTAATGTTTGTGACCACTCATGGTCTTACAGGTACCTGTCTTGACGTCCCATAGTCTCACCGTATTATCATAACTTCCCGATACAATGAACTCTGAATCACTGGATATAGCCACAGCATATACCTAATGTGTGTGACCACTCATGGTCTTACAGTTACCTGTCTTGACGTCCCATAGTCTCACCGTCTTATCTTAACTTCCCGATACGATGAACTCTGAATCACTGGATATAGTCACACAACTTACAACATTGGTGTGACCACTCATGGTCTTACAGGTACCTGTCTTGACGTCCCATAGTCTCACCGTCTTATCACAACTTCCCGATACGATGAACTCTGAATCACTGGATATAGCCACAGCATATACCTAATGTGTGTGACCACTCATGGTCTTACAGTTACCTGTCTTGACGTCCCATAGTCTCACCGTCTTATCTTAACTTCCCGATACGATGAACTCTGAATCACTGGATATAGTCACACAACTTACAACATTGGTGTGACCACTCATGGTCTTACAGGTACCTGTCTTGACGTCCCATAGTCTCACCGTCTTATCTTAACTTCCCGATACGATGAACTCTGAATCACTGGATATAGCCACAGCATATACCTAATGTGTGTGACCACTCATGGTCTTACAGGTACCTGTCTTGACGTCCCATAGTCTCACCGTCTTATCACAACTTCCCGATACGATGAACTCTGAATCACTGGATATAGTCACACAACTTACAACATTGATGTGACCACTCATGGTCTTACAGGTACCTGTCTTGACGTACCATAGTCTCACCGTCTTATCACAACTTCCCGATACGATGAACTCTGAATCACTGGATATAGCCACAGCATATACCTAATGTTTGTGACCACTCATGGTCTTACAGGTACCTGTCTTGACGTCCCATAGTCTCACCGTCTTATCACAACTTCCCGATACGATGAACTCTGAATCACTGGATATAGTCACACAACTTACAACATTGGTGTGACCACTCATGGTCTTACAGGTACCTGTCTTGACGTCCCATAGTCTCACCGTCTTATCACAACTTCCCGATACGATGAACTCTGAATCACTGGATATAGCCACAGCATATACCTAATGTGTGTGACCACTCATGGTCTTACAGTTACCTGTCTTGACGTCCCATAGTCTCACCGTCTTATCACAACTTCCCGATACGATGAACTCTGAATCACTGGATATAGTCACACAACTTACAACATTGGTGTGACCACTCATGGTCTTACAGGTACCTGTCTTGACGTCCCATAGTCTCACCGTATTATCATAACTTCCCGATACAATGAACTCTGAATCACTGGATATAGCCACAGCATATACCTAATGTTTGTGACCACTCATGGTCTTACAGGTACCTGTCTTGACGTCCCATAGTCTCACCGTATTATCATAACTTCCCGATACAATGAACTCTGAATCACTGGATATAGCCACAGCATATACAACACTAGTGTGACAACTCATGGTCTTACAGTTACCTGTCTTGACGTCCCATAGTCTCACCGTCTTATCTTAACTTCCCGATACGATGAACTCTGAATCACTGGATATAGTCACACAACTTACAACATTGGTGTGACCACTCATGGTCTTACAGGTACCTGTCTTGACGTCCCATAGTCTCACCGTCTTATCACAACTTCCCGATACGATGAACTCTGAATCACTGGATATAGCCACAGCATATACCTAATGTGTGTGACCACTCATGGTCTTACAGTTACCTGTCTTGACGTCCCATAGTCTCACCGTCTTATCTTAACTTCCCGATACGATGAACTCTGAATCACTGGATATAGTCACACAACTTACAACATTGGTGTGACCACTCATGGTCTTACAGGTACCTGTCTTGACGTCCCATAGTCTCACCGTATTATCATAACTTCCCGATACGATGAACTCTGAATCACTGGATATAGCCACAGCATATACCTAATGTGTGTGACCACTCATGGTCTTACAGGTACCTGTCTTGACGTCCCATAGTCTCACCGTCTTATCACAACTTCCCGATACGATGAACTCTGAATCACTGGATATAGTCACACAACTTACAACATTGATGTGACCACTCATAGTCTTACAGGTACCTGTCTTGACGTCCCATAGTCTCACCGTCTTATCACAACTTCCCGATACGATGAACTCTGAATCACTGGATATAGCCACAGCATATACCTAATGTTTGTGACCACTCATGGTCTTACAGGTACCTGTCTTGACGTCCCATAGTCTCACCGTCTTATCACAACTTCCCGATACGATGAACTCTGAATCACTGGATATAGTCACACAACTTACAACATTGGTGTGACCACTCATGGTCTTACAGGTACCTGTCTTGACGTCCCATAGTCTCACCGTCTTATCACAACTTCCCGATACGATGAACTCTGAATCACTGGATATAGCCACAGCATATACCTAATGTGTGTGACCACTCATGGTCTTACAGTTACCTGTCTTGACGTCCCATAGTCTCACCGTCTTATCACAACTTCCCGATACGATGAACTCTGAATCACTGGATATAGTCACACAACTTACAACATTGGTGTGACCACTCATGGTCTTACAGGTACCTGTCTTGACGTCCCATAGTCTCACCGTATTATCATAACTTCCCGATACAATGAACTCTGAATCACGGGATATAGTCACAGATCATACACAACTAGTGTGACCACTCATGGTCTTACAGGTACCTGTCTTGACGTCCCATAGTCTCACCGTATTATCATAACTTCCCGATACAATGAACTCTGAATCACTGGATATAGCCACAGCATATACAACACTAGTGTGACAACTCATGGTCTTACAGTTACCTGTCTTGACGTCCCATAGTCTCACCGTCTTATCTTAACTTCCCGATACGATGAACTCTGAATCACTGGATATAGTCACACAACTTACAACATTGGTGTGACCACTCATGGTCTTACAGGTACCTGTCTTGACGTCCCATAGTCTCACCGTCTTATCACAACTTCCCGATACGATGAACTCTGAATCACTGGATATAGCCACAGCATATACCTAATGTGTGTGACCACTCATGGTCTTACAGTTACCTGTCTTGACGTCCCATAGTCTCACCGTCTTATCTTAACTTCCCGATACGATGAACTCTGAATCACTGGATATAGTCACACAACTTACAACATTGGTGTGACCACTCATGGTCTTACAGGTACCTGTCTTGACGTCCCATAGTCTCACCGTATTATCATAACTTCCCGATACGATGAACTCTGAATCACTGGATATAGCCACAGCATATACAACACTAGTGTGACCACTCATGGTCTTACAGTTACCTGTCTTGACGTCCCATAGTCTCACCGTCTTATCACAACTTCCCGATACGATGAACTCTGAATCACTGGATATAGCCACAGCATATACCTAATGTGTGTGACCACTCATGGTCTTACAGTTACCTGTCTTGACGTCCCATAGTCTCACCGTCTTATCTTAACTTCCCGATACGATGAACTCTGAATCACTGGATATAGCCACAGCATATACCTAATGTGTGTGACCACTCATGGTCTTACAGGTACCTGTCTTGACGTCCCATAGTCTCACCGTCTTATCACAACTTCCCGATACGATGAACTCTGAATCACTGGATATAGTCACACAACTTACAACATTGATGTGACCACTCATGGTCTTACAGGTACCTGTCTTGACGTCCCATAGTCTCACCGTATTATCTACACTTCCCGATACGATGAACTCTGAATCACTGGATATAGCCACAGATCATACTTAATTTGTGTGACCACTCATGGTCTTACAGGTACCTGTCTTGACGTCCCATAGTCTCACCGTCTTATCTTAACTTCCCGATACGATGAACTCTGAATCACTGGATATAGTCACACAACTTACAACATTGGTGTGACCACTCATGGTCTTACAGGTACCTGTCTTGACGTCCCATAGTCTCACCGTCTTATCTTAACTTCCCGATACGATGAACTCTGAATCACTGGATATAGCTACAGATCATACTCAATCTGTGTGACCACTCATGGTCTTACAGGTACCTGTCTTGACGTCCCATAGTCTCACCGTCTAATCTCAACTTCCCGATACGATGAACTCTGAATCACTGGATATAGCCACAGCATATACCTAATGTTTGTGACCACTCATGGTCTTACAGGTACCTGTCTTGACGTCCCATAGTCTCACCGTATTATCTACACTTCCCGATACGATGAACTCTGAATCACTGGATATAGCCACAGATCATACTTAATTTGTGTGACCACTCATGGTCTTACAGGTACCTGTCTTGACGTCCCATAGTCTCACCGTCTTATCTTAACTTCCCGATACGATGAACTCTGAATCACTGGATATAGTCACACAACTTACAACATTGGTGTGACCACTCATGGTCTTACAGGTACCTGTCTTGACGTCCCATAGTCTCACCGTATTATCATAACTTCCCGATACAATGAACTCTGAATCACTGGATATAGCCACAGCATATACCTAATGTGTGTGACCACTCATGGTCTTACAGGTACCTGTCTTGACGTCCCATAGTCTCACCGTCTTATCTTAACTTCCCGATACGATGAACTCTGAATCACTGGATATAGTCACACAACTTACAACATTGGTGTGACCACTCATGGTCTTACAGGTACCTGTCTTGACGTCCCATAGTCTCACCGTCTTATCTTAACTTCCCGATACGATGAACTCTGAATCACTGGATATAGCCACAGCATATACCTAATGTGTGTGACCACTCATGGTCTTACAGTTACCTGTCTTGACGTCCCATAGTCTCACCGTCTTATCACAACTTCCCGATACGATGAACTCTGAATCACTGGATATAGTCACACAACTTACAACATTGATGTGACCACTCATGGTCTTACAGGTACCTGTCTTGACGTACCATAGTCTCACCGTCTTATCACAACTTCCCGATACGATGAACTCTGAATCACTGGATATAGCCACAGCATATACCTAATGTTTGTGACCACTCATGGTCTTACAGGTACCTGTCTTGACGTCCCATAGTCTCACCGTCTTATCATAACTTCCCGATACGATGAACTCTGAATCACTGGATATAGCCACAGCATATACCTAATGTTTGTGACCACTCATGGTCTTACAGGTACCTGTCTTGACGTCCCATAGTCTCACCGTCTTATCACAACTTCCCGATACGATGAACTCTGAATCACTGGATATAGCCACAGCATATACCTAATGTTTGTGACCACTCATGGTCTTACAGGTACCTGTCTTGACGTACCATAGTCTCACCGTCTTATCACAACTTCCCGATACGATGAACTCTGAATCACTGGATATAGCCACACAACTCACAACATTGGTGTGACCACTCATGGTCTTACAGGTACCTGTCTTGACGTCCCATAGTCTCACCGTCTTATCTTAACTTCCCGATACGATGAACTCTGAATCACTGGATATAGTCACACAACTTACAACATTGGTGTGACCACTCATGGTCTTACAGGTACCTGTCTTGACGTACCATAGTCTCACCGTCTTATCACAACTTCCCGATACGATGAACTCTGAATCACTGGATATAGCCACAGCATATACCTAATGTTTGTGACCACTCATGGTCTTACAGGTACCTGTCTTGACGTCCCATAGTCTCACCGTCTTATCACAACTTCCCGATACGATGAACTCTGAATCACTGGATATAGCCACAGCATATACCTAATGTGTGTGACCACTCATGGTCTTACAGTTACCTGTCTTGACGTCCCATAGTCTCACCATATTATCTTAAATTCCCGATACGATGAACTCTGAATCACTGGATATAGCCACACAACTTACAACATTGGTGTGACCACTCATGGTCTTACAGGTACCTGTCTTGACGTCCCATAGTCTCACCGTCTTATCTTAACTTCCCGATACGATGAACTCTGAATCACTGGATATAGCCACAGCATATACCTAATGTTTGTGACCACTCATGGTCTTACAGGTACCTGTCTTGACGTCCCATAGTCTCACCGTCTTATCACAACTTCCCGATACGATGAACTCTGAATCACTGGATATAGTCACACAACTTACAACATTGGTGTGACCACTCATGGTCTTACAGGTACCTGTCTTGACGTCCCATAGTCTCACCGTCTTATCACAACTTCCCGATACGATGAACTCTGAATCACTGGATATAGCCACAGCATATACCTAATGTTTGTGACCACTCATGGTCTTACAGTTACCTGTCTTGACGTCCCATAGTCTCACCGTCTTATCTTAACTTCCCGATACGATGAACTCTGAATCACTGGATATAGTCACACAACTTACAACATTGGTGTGACCACTCATGGTCTTACAGGTACCTGTCTTGACGTACCATAGTCTCACCGTCTTATCACAACTTCCCGATACGATGAACTCTGAATCACTGGATATAGTCACACAACTTACAACATTGGTGTGACCACTCATGGTCTTACAGGTACCTGTCTTGACGTCCCATAGTCTCACCGTCTTATCTTAACTTCCCGATACGATGAACTCTGAATCACTGGATATAGTCACACAACTTACAACATTGGTGTGACCACTCATGGTCTTACAGGTACCTGTCTTGACGTCCCATAGTCTCACCGTCTTATCTTAACTTCCCGATACGATGAACTCTGAATCACTGGATATAGCCACAGCATATACCTAATGTGTGTGACCACTCATGGTCTTACAGTTACCTGTCTTGACGTCCCATAGTCTCACCGTCTTATCACAACTTCCCGATACGATGAACTCTGAATCACTGGATATAGCCACAGCATATACCTAATGTTTGTGACCACTCATGGTCTTACAGGTACCTGTCTTGACGTCCCATAGTCTCACCGTATTATCATAACTTCCCGATACAATGAACTCTGAATCACTGGATATAGCCACAGCATATACAAAATTAGTGTGGCAACTCATGGTCTTACAGTTACCTGTCTTGACGTCCCATAGTCTCACCGTCTTATCTTAACTTCCCGATACGATGAACTCTGAATCACTGGATATAGTCACACAACTTACAACATTGGTGTGACCACTCATGGTCTTACAGGTACCTGTCTTGACGTCCCATAGTCTCACCGTCTTATCACAACTTCCCGATACGATGAACTCTGAATCACTGGATATTGCCACAGCATATACCTAATGTGTGTGACCACTCATGGTCTTACAGTTACCTGTCTTGACGTCCCATAGTCTCACCGTCTTATCACAACTTCCCGATACGATGAACTCTGAATCACTGGATATAGTCACACAACTTACAACATTGATGTGACCACTCATGGTCTTACAGGTACCTGTCTTGACGTACCATAGTCTCACCGTCTTATCACAACTTCCCGATACGATGAACTCTGAATCACTGGATATAGCCACAGCATATACCTAATGTTTGTGACCACTCATGGTCTTACAGGTACCTGTCTTGACGTCCCATAGTCTCACCGTCTTATCACAACTTCCCGATACGATGAACTCTGAATCACTGGATATTGCCACAGCATATACCTAATGTGTGTGACCACTCATGGTCTTACAGTTACCTGTCTTGACGTCCCATAGTCTCACCGTCTTATCACAACTTCCCGATACGATGAACTCTGAATCACTGGATATAGCCACACAACTCACAACATTGGTGTGACCACTCATGGTCTTACAGGTACCTGTCTTGACGTCCCATAGTCTCACCGTCTTATCTTAACTTCCCGATACGATGAACTCTGAATCACTGGATATAGTCACACAACTTACAACATTGGTGTGACCACTCATGGTCTTACAGGTACCTGTCTTGACGTACCATAGTCTCACCGTCTTATCACAACTTCCCGATACGATGAACTCTGAATCACTGGATATAGTCACACAACTTACAACATTGGTGTGACCACTCATGGTCTTACAGGTACCTGTCTTGACGTCCCATAGTCTCACCGTCTTATCACAACTTCCCGATACGATGAACTCTGAATCACTGGATATAGCCACAGCATATACCTAATGTGTGTGACCACTCATGGTCTTACAGTTACCTGTCTTGACGTCCCATAGTCTCACCGTCTTATCTTAACTTCCCGATACGATGAACTCTGAATCACTGGATATAGTCACACAACTTACAACATTGGTGTGACCACTCATGGTCTTACAGGTACCTGTCTTGACGTCCCATAGTCTCACCGTCTTATCACAACTTCCCGATACGATGAACTCTTAATCACTGGATATAGCCACAGCATATACCTAATGTTTGTGACCACTCATGGTCTTACAGGTACCTGTCTTGACGTCCCATAGTCTCACCGTATTATCATAACTTCCCGATACAATGAACTCTGAATCACTGGATATAGCTACAGATCATACTCAATCGTTGTGACCACTCATGGTCTTACAGGTACCTGTCTTGACGTCCCATAGTCTCACCGTCTAATCTCAACTTCCCGATACAATGAACTCTGAATCACTGGATATAGCTACAGATCATACTCAATCGTTGTGACCACTCATGGTCTTACAGGTACCTGTCTTGACGTCCCATAGTCTCACCGTCTTATCACAACTTCCCGATACGATGAACTCTGAATCACTGGATATTGCCACAGCATATACCTAATGTGTGTGACCACTCATGGTCTTACAGTTACCTGTCTTGACGTCCCATAGTCTCACCGTATTATCATAACTTCCCGATACAATGAACTCTGAATCACTGGATATAGCTACAGATCATACTCAATCGTTGTGACCACTCATGGTCTTACAGGTACCTGTCTTGACGTCCCATAGTCTCACCGTCTAATCTCAACTTCCCGATACGATGAACTCTGAATCACTGGATATAGCCACAGCATATACCTAATGTTTGTGACCACTCATGGTCTTACAGGTACCTGTCTTGACGTCCCATAGTCTCACCGTATTATCTACACTTCCCGATACGATGAACTCTGAATCACTGGATATAGCCACAGATCATACTTAATTTGTGTGACCACTCATGGTCTTACAGGTACCTGTCTTGACGTCCCATAGTCTCACCGTCTTATCACAACTTCCCGATACGATGAACTCTTAATCACTGGATATAGCCACAGCATATACCTAATGTTTGTGACCACTCATGGTCTTACAGGTACCTGTCTTGACGTCCCATAGTCTCACCGTATTATCATAACTTCCCGATACAATGAACTCTGAATCACTGGATATAGCCACAGCATATACCTAATGTGTGTGACCACTCATGGTCTTACAGTTACCTGTCTTGACGTCCCATAGTCTCACCGTCTTATCTTAACTTCCCGATACGATGAACTCTGAATCACTGGATATAGTCACACAACTTACAACATTGGTGTGACCACTCATGGTCTTACAGGTACCTGTCTTGACGTCCCATAGTCTCACCGTCTTATCACAACTTCCCGATACGATGAACTCTGAATCACTGGATATAGCCACAGCATATACAACATTGGTGTGACCACTCATGGTCTTACAGGTACCTGTCTTGACGTCCCATAGTCTCACCGTCTTATCTTAACTTCCCGATACGATGAACTCTGAATCACTGGATATAGTCACACAACTTACAACATTGGTGTGACCACTCATGGTCTTACAGTTACCTGTCTTGACGTCCCATAGTCTCACCGTCTTATCTTAACTTCCCGATACGATGAACTCTGAATCACTGGATATAGTCACACAACTTACAACATTGGTGTGACCACTCATGGTCTTACAGGTACCTGTCTTGACGTCCCATAGTCTCACCGTCTTATCTTAACTTCCCGATACGATGAACTCTGAATCACTGGATATAGTCACACAGCATATACCTAATGTGTGTGACCACTCATGGTCTTACAGTTACCTGTCTTGACGTCCCATAGTCTCACCGTATTATCATAACTTCCCGATACAATGAACTCTGAATCACTGGATATAGCCACAGCATATACAACACTAGTGTGACCACTCATGGTCTTACAGTTACCTGTCTTGACGTCCCATAGTCTCACCGTCTTATCTTAACTTCCCGATACGATGAACTCTGAATCACTGGATATAGTCACACAACTTACAACATTGGTGTGACCACTCATGGTCTTACAGGTACCTGTCTTGACGTCCCATAGTCTCACCGTCTTATCACAACTTCCCGATACGATGAACTCTGAATCACTGGATATAGCCACAGCATATACCTAATGTGTGTGACCACTCATGGTCTTACAGTTACCTGTCTTGACGTCCCATAGTCTCACCGTCTTATCTTAACTTCCCGATACGATGAACTCTGAATCACTGGATATAGTCACACAACTTACAACATTGGTGTGACCACTCATGGTCTTACAGGTACCTGTCTTGACGTCCCATAGTCTCACCGTCTTATCACAACTTCCCGATACGATGAACTCTGAATCACTGGATATAGCCACAGCATATACAAAATTAGTGTGGCAACTCATGGTCTTACAGGTACCTGTCTTGACGTCCCATAGTCTCACCGTCTTATCACAACTTCCCGATTCGATGAACTCTGAATCACTGGATATAGCCACAGCATATACAAAATTAGTGTGGCAACTCATGGTCTTACAGGTACCTGTCTTGACGTCCCATAGTCTCACCGTCTTATCACAACTTCCCGATACGATGAACTCTGAATCACTGGATATAGCCACAGCATATACCTAATGTGTGTGACCACTCATGGTCTTACAGTTACCTGTCTTGACGTCCCATAGTCTCACCGTCTTATCTTAACTTCACGATACGATGAACTCTGAATCACTGGATATAGCCACAGCATATACCTAATGTGTGTGACCACTCATGGTCTTACAGGTACCTGTCTTGACGTACCATAGTCTCACCGTCTTATCTTAACTTCCCGATACGATGAACTCTGAATCACTGGATATAGCCACAGCATATACAAAATTAGTGTGGCAACTCATGGTCTTACAGGTACCTGTCTTGACGTCCCATAGTCTCACCGTCTTATCACAACTTCCCGATACGATGAACTCTGAATCACTGGATATAGCCACAGCATATACCTAATGTGTGTGACCACTCATGGTCTTACAGTTACCTGTCTTGACGTCCCATAGTCTCACCGTCTTATCTTAACTTCCCGATACGATGAACTCTGAATCACTGGATATAGTCACACAACTTACAACATTGGTGTGACCACTCATGGTCTTACAGGTACCTGTCTTGACGTCCCATAGTCTCACCGTCTTATCACAACTTCCCGATACGATGAACTCTGAATCACTGGATATAGCCACAGCATATACCTAATGTGTGTGACCACTCATGGTCTTACAGGTACCTGTCTTGACGTCCCATAGTCTCACCGTCTTATCACAACTTCCCGATACGATGAACTCTGAATCACTGGATATAGCCACAGCATATACCTAATGTGTGTGACCACTCATGGTCTTACAGTTACCTGTCTTGACGTCCCATAGTCTCACCGTCTTATCTTAACTTCCCGATACGATGAACTCTGAATCACTGGATATAGTCACACAACTTACAACATTGGTGTGACCACTCATGGTCTTACAGGTACCTGTCTTGACGTCCCATAGTCTCACCGTCTTATCACAACTTCCCGATACGATGAACTCTGAATCACTGGATATAGTCACACAACTTACAACATTGGTGTGACCACTCATGGTCTTACAGGTACCTGTCTTGACGTCCCATAGTCTCACCGTCTTATCACAACTTCCCGATACGATGAACTCTGAATCACTGGATATAGCCACAGCATATACAAAATTAGTGTGACCACTCATGGTCTTACAGGTACCTGTCTTGACGTCCCATAGTCTCACCGTATTATCATAACTTCCCGATACAATGAACTCTGAATCACTGGATATAGTCACACAACTTACAACATTGGTGTGACCACTCATGGTCTTACAGGTACCTGTCTTGACGTCCCATAGTCTCACCGTCTTATCACAACTTCCCGATACGATGAACTCTGAATCACTGGATATAGTCACACAACTTACAACATTGGTGTGACCACTCATGGTCTTACAGGTACCTGTCTTGACGTCCCATAGTCTCACCATATTATCTAAAATTCCCGATACGATGAACTCTGAATCACTGGATATAGCCACAGCATATACCTAATGTGTGTGACCACTCATGGTCTTACAGTTACCTGTCTTGACGTCCCATAGTCTCACCGTCTTATCTTAACTTCCCGATACGATGAACTCTGAATCACTGGATATAGTCACACAACTTACAACATTGGTGTGACCACTCATGGTCTTACAGGTACCTGTCTTGACGTCCCATAGTCTCACCGTCTTATCTTAACTTCCCGATACGATGAACTCTGAATCACTGGATATAGTCACACAACTTACAACATTGGTGTGACCACTCATGGTCTTACAGGTACCTGTCTTGACGTCCCATAGTCTCACCGTCTTATCACAACTTCCCGATACGATGAACTCTGAATCACTGGATATAGCCACAGCATATACCTAATGTTTGTGACCACTCATTGTCTTACAGGTACCTGTCTTGACGTCCCATAGTCTCACCGTCTTATCACAACTTCCCGATACGATGAACTCTGAATCACTGGATATAGCCACAGCATATACAAAATTAGTGTGGCAACTCATGGTCTTACAGGTACCTGTCTTGACGTACCATAGTCTCACCGTCTTATCACAACTTCCCGATACGATGAACTCTGAATCACTGGATATAGCCACAGCATATACAAAATTAGTGTGGCAACTCATGGTCTTACAGGTACCTGTCTTGACGTCCCATAGTCTCACCGTCTTATCACAACTTCCCGATACGATGAACTCTGAATCACTGGATATAGCCACAGCATATACCTAATGTGTGTGACCACTCATGGTCTTACAGGTACCTGTCTTGACGTACCATAGTCTCACCGTCTTATCTTAACTTCCCGATACGATGAACTCTGAATCACTGGATATAGCCACAGCATATACAAAATTAGTGTGGCAACTCATGGTCTTACAGGTACCTGTCTTGACGTACCATAGTCTCACCGTCTTATCTTAACTTCCCGATACGATGAACTCTGAATCACTGGATATAGCCACAGCATATACCTAATGTGTGTGACCACTCATGGTCTTACAGTTACCTGTCTTGACGTCCCATAGTCTCACCGTCTTATCTGAACTTCCCGATACGATGAACTCTGAATCACTGGATATAGCCACAGCATATACCTAATGTGTGTGACCACTCATGGTCTTACAGGTACCTGTCTTGACGTCCCATAGTCTCACCGTCTTATCACAACTTCCCGATACGATGAACTCTGAATCACTGGATATAGCCACAGCATATACAAAATTAGTGTGGCAACTCATGGTCTTACAGGTACCTGTCTTGACGTCCCATAGTCTCACCGTCTTATCACAACTTCCCGATACGATGAACTCTGAATCACTGGATATAGCCACAGCATATACAAAATTAGTGTGACCACTCATGGTCTTACAGGT
>CAMPDV010001664.1:0-98448 GCA_946699065.1 Loxodes magnus
TTAATTTTTGGTTTTTGGCTTATTGTCCTTTAATTTTTGGTTTTTGGCTTATTGTCCTTTAATTTTTGGTTTTTGGCTTATTGTCCTTTAATTTTTGGTTTTTGGTTTTTGGCTTATTGTCCTTTAATTTTTGGTTTTTGGCTTATTGTCCTTTAATTTTTGGTTTTTGGCTTATTGTCCTTTAATTTTTGGTTTTTGGTTTTTGGCTTATTGTCCTTTAATTGTCCTTTTTTTGGTTTTTGGCTTATTGTCCTTTAATTTTTGGTTTTTGGTTTTTGGCTTATTGTCCTTTAATTTTTGGTTTTTGGCTTATTGTCCTTTAATTTTTGGTTTTTGGGCTTATTGTCCTTTAATTTTTGGTTTTTGGTTTTTGGCTTATTGTCCTTTAATTTTTGGTTTTTGGCTTATTGTCCTTTAATTTTTGGTTTTTGGGTTTTTGGGCTTATTGTCCTTTAATTTTTGGTTTTTGGTTTTTGGTTTTTGGCTTATTGTCCTTTAATTGTTTTTTTTGGTTTTTGGCTTATTGTCCTTTAATTTTTGGTTTTTGGCTTATTGTCCTTTAATTT
Organism: Loxodes magnus; assembly: GCA_946699065.1. Taxonomy (NCBI): domain Eukaryota; phylum Ciliophora; class Karyorelictea; order Loxodida; family Loxodidae; genus Loxodes; species Loxodes magnus. The sequence continues at coordinate 567 of CAMPDV010001664.1, forward strand.
TTGGTTTTTGGCTTATTGTCCTTTAATTTTTGGTTTTTGGCTTATTGTCCTTTAATTTTTGGTTTTTGGCTTATTGTCCTTTAATTTTTGGTTTTTGGCTTATTGTCCTTTAATTTTTGGTTTTTGGCTTATTGTCCTTTAATTTTTGGTTTTTGGTTTTTGGCTTATTGTCCTTTATTTTTGGTTTTTGGCTTATTGTTTTGGTTTTTGGTTTTTGGCTTATTGTCCTTTAATTTTTGGTTTTTGCTTATTGTCCTTTTTTTGGTTTTTGGCTTATTGTCCTTTAATTTTTGGTTTTTGGCTTATTGTCCTTTAATTTTTGGTTTTTGGCTTATTGTCCTTTAATTTTTGGTTTTTGGCTTATTGTCCTTTAATTTTTGGTTTTTGGCTTATTGTCCTTTAATTTTTGGTTTTTGGCTTATTGTCCTTTAATTTTTGGTTTTTGGCTTATTGTCCTTTAATTTTTGGTTTTTGGCTTATTGTCCTTTAATTTTTGGTTTTTGGTTTTTGGCTTATTGTCCTTTAATTTTTGGTTTTTGGCTTATTGTCCTTTAATTTTTGGTTTTTGGCTTATTGTCCTTTAATTTTTGGTTTTTAATTTTTGGCTTATTGTTTTTGGTTTTTGGCTTATTGTCCTTTAATTTTTGGTTTTTGGCTTATTGTCCTTTAATTTTTGGTTTTTGGTTTTTGGCTTATTGTCCTTTAATTTTTGGTTTTTGGCTTATTGTCCTTTAATTTTTGGTTTTTGGCTTATTGTCCTTTAATTTTTGGTTTTTGGCTTATTGTCCTTTAATTTTTGGTTTTTGGCTTATTGTCCTTTAATTTTTGGTTTTTGGCTTATTGTCCTTTAATTGTCCTTTTTTTGGTTTTTGGCTTATTGTCCTTTAATTTTTGGTTTTTGGCTTATTGTCCTTTAATTTTTGGTTTTTGGCTTATTGTCCTTTAATTTTTGGTTTTTGGCTTATTGTCCTTTAATTTTTGGTTTTTGGCTTATTGTCCTTTAATTTTTGGTTTTTGGCTTATTGGCTTATTGTCCTTTAATTTTTGGTTTTTGGCTTATTGTCCTTTAATTTTTGGTTTTTGGTTTTTGGCTTATTGTCCTTTAATTTTTGGTTTTTGGCTTATTGTCCTTTAATTTTTGGTTTTTGGCTTATTGTCCTTTAATTTTTGGTTTTTGGCTTATTGTCCTTTAATTTTTGGTTTTTGGCTTATTGTCCTTTAATTTTTGGTTTTTGGCTTATTGTCCTTTAATTTTTGGTTTTTGGCTTATTGTCCTTTAATTTTTGGTTTTTGGTTTTTGGCTTATTGTCCTTTAATTTTTGGTTTTTGGTTTTTTTTTGATTAGATTTTTTAATATACTTTTAACTATTTTATTTTCTTTCGAGGTTTAATGAAAATTAAATAAAAAGTAATTAATTTTATAAAAAAAGTCTAAATTTAGTGAGTTAATACCGTGCTTTAAATAATTTTACATATATTTTAACTATTTTTATATTTTATCTTTTGATTCTTTTTAATTTTATCTTTAAAAATAATTTTGTATTAAGAAAGTAGAAATTAACAAATTACTGTTCCTTTACTTTTTTAACATAAATTTCTTAATTTATTTTTATTAATTTTCACTTTTGTATACCAGTAAATATTTTTAACTAAATCATTTTATTTAATTAAACGTTTTCCTTATATAATATCTTCAAAAAATGTGCTAAAAATTTCTTCCTTATTTATTTACTCTTTTTTAGCAGTTGAATTAAAATTTAATTACAACAATTTAATATATTTTAATTATTTAATAACCTTTCCTTTTTAATTCTAGCTAATGCTCTTTATATAATTTTTAAGTAATAAATAATTGCTAAAATTATTTTCCATATTTATATTTTAAATAAAACTCCTAATTTTTATAAAACAAATTATGCGCTTTTAATAATGCTTTACTACTCTCTTTTTATAATTTCAACTCTTCATTAAAAATTATTTTATAATTTTCTCTTTTTAAGATGTATTCTTCCTTTCCATTAAATATATAAAGTTTGTTTGATTCTCATTTTTATATTTATCAAATTTATAAATTTAAATTATTAAATTAAGTGCTTCTTTTTTTAATTTTTGAAGTTAGAAACTGAATTATTCTTTTATTGATTCCATATTTCCTCTTTATAATTAAATAGCTTTGTATATATATCCTTAATTTATTTAAATCTTTTAATTTATCCTTTTTTGTCTTAAAGTTCTATTTTTCTCTACTATACTCTCCTTCTAAATTTATGAGGATATCTTATTATATTTTTTTCTTTATATTTAAATAAGGAATTAAGAATAAAAAACATATTATTAAGAAAAATGAATAGAGTAAAACGAAGACATTATAAATAGAATTATATTTGGTAGTATAGATAAAATTATAATTCTTTATATTTTTTTAATATCAAGTCTTTCTATCTTTGTTAATTGCAAAAATTAATAACTTATTTCAATAATTCATATATTAAAAAAATTAAATGACTATAATTTATTTATTAACTAATTAATTTATGTAAGAAAAATCAGCTAGGCTAATAAAATTTAAATACAATTTAGATCTTTTATAAAGAAATTGTTTAAGTTAATGCATTTACATCCATTTCCAAAAAAGAAAATTTAGTAATATTTTATTTATTATTTAAAGGAAATTTTTTTTTTATTTTTTAAGACAATTTATTAAATTTTGAGTATATGAGAGTTCTAAAATTTGCGAAATTAGATATCTTGCAAATCCTAATTTTAATATGTAAATATAAAAAATTAAATTAAATAAATCATCAAATATTAGCAAATTTAAAAGTTTAAATTATCAAAAATCCTTCACTTCTAACTCTTATTATACTTGTATTAGTAAATACTTAAAAAAATAATGTCTGATTGAATATTTAAACTAACTTAAATATATAAATATATTTCCTAAGATTTTAGAAAAATGAATTTAGAAAAAATAATTTAGAAGAATGCCTTAATACCCTCTCATATAAGATTTTATTAATCTGTAATAAAAATTAAGGCGCTAAATTAAAAAATAAATCGAAGTGAATGATAAACTTAATCTCTGATTTTTGTATGTATTTTATTACAATTTATAATAATTATCTTCATATTTTTTATGTTTTATATTAGTATTACTTTTACTCATCAACTATTATTTAATTCTTAAAATTTTTTGCTTTATAACTGATAAAAAATTACGATGTATACATTTATCCGAAAGAATTTAAATATTTATATACTTGCATTTTTAATTTTCTAAATATTTATATTTGCTGAAATATAATAAAATCGTTTTAGAAATCTTATAAAAATTAATACAATAATTTTTTAGTAAGTAAATAATTAATAATAAATATAAAAGTAAACTAACTTGATTTAGAATTTATTTATTAATTTATTAAGTTTTTAACAGAAAAAATATGAAAAAAATTAAAAATTTTATAATCAAAATTAGATTTATAAATCTAGAGAAATAGATAAAAAATCAAGATTTTTAGCTTTGTTATTTTTATTTTTGAAAGAAAGAGAATAAATTAAAAAAATTAAATTAAGTTAAATAAGTAATATTATCTGAATTAGTTATTGAAAATGATAGATTAATAATTGATAATAGATGAAGAGAATAAAATTTTATAGACTCTTTAAATTTTTGATTGAGAAAAATTTGTAAACAAATTGAGATTCATTTTAATTTACTCTTTTGTCTTTATTTATTTTTAAAAACTAATAAATTATGTGAGGAAAGCTTTTTTTATTTATTTGTTTGACTAATTTTATAATTATTAAATATTTTTCTAGATAGTTTAGGATAAGCTTTCTATTTAATTAAAAAATCTTTAGTTTAAATAGTAAGGTTAAATTACTTGATATTCCACTAAGCACTTTTGTATTATCAAGTAAAAGTTTTTAATAAAAAGAAGAATATTCCTGAACTGTTTTTCTTTATCCAAATTATTATTCTGGATTTCGAAAAATAGTGAAATTGCTAGCTTTAAATATAATCTGATTATATAAACATTTTTATTTTATTTTAAACTAGATTGCTTAATTAAAAGAAATTTAATTTTTAGTAAATTAGTGTAGATATACTCAATTACTCAATTACTCAATTATTTTAAATATTAAATACAGCAAGTTGATGAGAATAATAGAAGAAACTAAATACTTATTTCGTTAAATATTATTTGTATTTTATAACTATTAGAGTTTTATATACAACTTAATAGCCTTTTAAAGAAAAAGTTTAATATTATGAACATTTTATTTTTTATCTTAGAAAAAAATAAAAGAAATATCACTAAAATGAATTTATGTACAAATAAAGAGAAAGATCAAAAATAGTTTCAAGTTTTGTTTATTTTAGTTTACCCTCACCTTTATTAAGATTAAGTTTTCCCGATTAAATTGAAAATTTTTATTCTTATTTCAACGTTCGATATCATAATTTGATTTACTTTGATTATCCAAATAATTCTTACCAATGTTTCCTTAATTTTCAACAAAAATATTTATAATTTTTTCTATTTCATTCTAATTTTTATTTCTTTATAATAAGATAAATTTTCGAAATATTTTTTTTAATTTTCCTTGCTGTATAATTTTTGTAAATTTTTTACTTTTTAGATATCTATCAGGTTTTAATCTTTAACTTTGTAATTTTTGACTTTTGTAATTTCTAATGCCTTCTATTTCATTTTTATTTTTTCTATCTTAGATGATTTTTTTCTATTACAGAAATTTTATTTATTTTTAAGTCTCTTGATTCTTTTTGAAAAATAACTAAATTAAACAGTTTCCTAATTTAAATGCTTTGCTCATATGCGACCTATTCGAGACTAGTTATCCAATTCCAACTTTATAAAATCTTGATTGCAATATAAAGAATTAAATTTATGACTAAGATCTTTCTTAATATTTTTAGTGCTTGAGATAAATTAAATCATCTTAAATATTAAATTTATTTTTTAATATGTTTTATTCTTAAAATTTTCTCCCTTATTATTCTTTTATCATAATTTGTTCAATTATGTTTTAATTTTATGATTTGCTACTTTAAAATCTTGACTAGTCATATAATTTTTTAATTGCAGCATCTCTTATATATTTTTTGCAAAATTTTTCCTCTTTAATCATTCTATTTTATTGAATTAAATTTCGTCGCTTTACTCTTTTCATTAAAGGAATAATATCTGTTTTTTCTAATATATTAAATTATTTTTTTGCTAATATTTTCTTTTTAATATTATATTATTTTATCTTATTTATCTTCTCTAATAATTAAACTTGCTCTTTTATGTTTCATCAATTTGATATTTTTAATATTTCTCTCATTTAACAACAATAAATTGTGAATTGATGGAATTTATTTTAAATGTTTTTTTTCATTATTTTTAGAAATTGGGTGGAAATTACTTAAAATTCGCTCAAAAACGCATTTTAAAATTTGTTGTGCTTATCTCACTCTCATTATTCTTCCAATAAGCACGAAAATATTAAACTATTTCTTAAGCATTTCATTTTTTATAAATGTTCTGAAAGATAAAATTTATTTTCAAATTACGTTTATTTACTTAATAAATTATTTCGTTAAGCTACTCTTTTATGTAATAATCATTTTAAATTAAGAAGCTATTTAGCATTTTAAAATAACTAAGCAAAAATTAAAGTTATAAAGCAATTTAATTTTTATTTAATTTTTATAAATAAAATTTATAAATTAAAATTAAAATATATTTAAAAGCATTATTCAAATATTAAGCTAAATAGATTAAAAAAGATAAGTATAAAGTTAAAAAAATTAGAATTATTAATTAATAAATAATTATAAGTTTCAGCTTAAAAATAAATTAATATTTATTAAATAATTTTTAATTAACTAATTCTTTTTGCGGGTTCAATTAATAAATAAAAAATAAAAAATGCCTTTTTTTCTTTTAATTTGCTATTTTACAATGCAAAATACATTGATAATGATTTTTAATTTATTTTTATTTTTAGACAATTTTATATTAATCCAATCATTTAAAAATTTATTAAATATAATCTAAAATAATTTTTTTGTTACTATGCTTTTTTCATGATATTTCATTTATTATGTTTATTTTTTTCTTAAAGTTTTAATTAATAATTTTTTTAGAACAGTTATAATATAACTTTTTCTAATTAAATTTTAACTTATTCCTAAACCTTTTTCTTTGAAAATTAATTAATTTATGCTTATTTACACTTTTTTATTTTTTTTACAATAAAAACAATTAGAATCTAAGTTCAATAAAAAATATAAAAGCAGATTTATTATGAATTAAATAACTTAAATTTAGTAAATAAGTTCTAATTTATTTTAATTATTCTATCTTTAGACTTTATTTTTAATCTTTATTTAATAAAACGAAAAAATAAGAAAATTTAAGCCATTTTCAGATCTATTCTATCCACCTTTTTATTCTAACTGTAAAATATTTTGCTGCTAAAAATTCTTAAATCATTAATATTAAGTTTTTCTTTTTTTATAGTTTCGAATTAAAATTATATAAATAGAAATTTAACTAATTAAAAAAGCTTATTGCTAGAACAACTATATTTCTATAGATTCTTGCATTTAAAAGGGCTTTAATTATAGAATGCAAGGAAAACTATATCATTAGAATAAATAATTTTATCTCTTTTAATTATTATTATTCTTATGGATATATTAAGATTATAATAATTATCTTCAATTATTTATTTTATCTTTTAGTAATATTAAGAATAAATTTTAGTTTATATTTTTATCTACAAAATTATCTATTTTTTTGATTTAGATCAAGAAATTGAGATAGTTAATTTTATTTTAATCATATTTTACTTTTTAGAAGTTTGGCTTCAAAGCAATCATGTTAATTATCTTTTAAATAATATATATTCATTATAATTTAATCTCTTATCTTTAGATCAGTTTTTAAAGATTTATATTTAGTAAATTCTTTTTTTATTGTGACCTAATTTAATAATTTTAATATGATAAAATATTTTCATTTTTTAGGTTCTACTCGTTCTGCAAAAAAAATGTAAACTTTGAGCTTCTCAAATTTAGTAATCTCAAAAATATTTTAAATTATATTCTTATTATTAATAAATAAAAGATAAAAATGCTTATCATATATTTAGTTTTCACTTTTGAAAAAATGCAATAAAATTAAAAAAATTTATTTTTCATTAATTATTTTAGTAATTCATTTAAGTATTTTAGTTTAAAGTTATATTTAAATTGCTTCCTTGCTTTGCTTCTTAAACCTTACCTATTTTTTTGTCAAACTCACTATATCTATTTGATATAAACCTCTCTCATTTTTCCTTTTTTATAGATTGATTTACAAGTAATTTTAGAATTAAACTTTATAATAGCATTGTAAAATTAAAGTCTTACAATTTTTAAGATTGGCTATATGGCATTTTTAATTATTTAAATAATGGAAAGTTAAAGATATCAAAATTTGAAAGTTAAGAGTTTATCATAAGAATTTTCTTATTTAGCTTGTTTTATTCTAAAGAAAGGCAGGCTTGCAACAGTTTTTTGTTTTGCATTACCTGACTGACTTCTAAATTAGCTTCTCAAAACCAAAATTTTCTAAGTTCTTTTCTTAGAAAAATTTCTAAGCCTTTAAGTGACGTTTGCAGTATGTGCTAACCACTGAGATTTTATTCTAAATATGGTTGTCCAAGTTAAAGCCAAATTTGATAGCTTTTTTTATAGTGTAACTCCATTTAGAAACTATTTTTTCATTTACCCCATATTTAGATACCACATTTCGGAATGTAGCCTACTACTAATTAGCTATATCCCAATTATTTATTAAATTAAGCATTATTCCTATTTTCATTTTTTTAAGTTTTTCTTCTTATCATTTAGCATATTTCTAGAAATTTATTATTCCTTACTATATTTTTTCTATTATTTAATTGGTTCTAAAATTGCTTAGGAAGTTTAAATATTAGCTTCTTGCAAACTTTCACCAACACTCGTTTCTTTTTGGATAGTTTAGACCGTTTAATTTTTTTCTACTTGACTATAAGGTAAAATATAATGCTCGCTATTGCGTTGTAGACATTAGCGAATTTTTATTAGAACTTTACTAGGACAAACAAAAGGAACGTAATCATCCAATAAGTATGGAAAAATACCAGCATAAATGAAGCTCTAATTTTTAGCTTTATAAAGCACTTGATAGTTTGAAAGCTAAAAGCCTAACTCAAGCAGCTTCTTAATCACCAAAGAAAGCTAAATCTAAAAAGTTCCCTTTACATAATTCATTTTCTCTAAAGGAATATCATTTATTTCTTCTACTTAAAACGAACATTCCAAGAAATTTTCTTTCATAACTGTAATACTAAGTTAATCAGATTAAAATTCATTTTCTTCAGAGATTTTTAAATCAATTCCAGAACATTCTTCATTAACAAACTTCATCACCTTTTTTATAATTAAACTAGTAGATAATTGTATAAATAGGAAACTTAAAATTTACAAGATAATAAAATTTTACTAGGAAGTGTACATCATAATTTTACAATTACAAAGTTAGCTATTTTTTGGTTATATAAGTAATAAATAAGATAGTTTAAGATAATTATTAAAAGATAACACTGTTTGAAGTAAGAGTAACTATAACTTAGTATAAAATTAAAGGTAATTTCTGAAATAAACTTATTATAGAGTGGAAACATTTTTTTGAATTAATTTGAATTAAACTTTGAGATAATAAATTAATGATTTTTAAAATTAAATTGCTTGATATCAAGTGTCTTTAAGTTAATTATTGGAAAAAATAAATTAAAGCAATATATGCTAAGTGCTTAAAATAAATACCATTATATTAATAACTTTGGTAAGGATTTCAGTGTAAGATTTGTATTTAAAAAATCAATTTTTTTGATATAAGGATTTAAAAGTTAAATTCTGAGCTTAGTCAATATTTTTAACTTAAATAAAAGAAGATTTTCAAGTTTAGCATTTTCCTGCTGTTTAATTTGAATTTAGGTAGATAAAAGAAATTAAACTTAAATTATCTTAGAATAAACTTTAATCATTTAAAAAGATAGAAAACTAATTTAGATTAGGGTTTATTAATATTCTATTTAATGAGATTAAAATAAATTTAAAAGTTGTAATTGAGCAATGAAAAAATGCTTTTTTATTCATAAAAAAGTCAAAGAACTTTTAGTATACTCAAGCTGATGAAAAGTAGTTAATTTTTGATCTATAGAATTAAAAATCATGATAGAGTTCAAATAAATTTTTTTTTCCTATATAAAGATAAAATTCCAAAAAATCATCGAATCAACTAAGAATTTATAGAGGACTTATTCATCAAGATTATAAAAATTAGGTAAAATAGCATATATTATTTATGATTAACTCTAAGGAAAAAAAGAATAGTCAGAATTCACATTAATACAGGCATTTCATAATTAAATTATATTACAAAATAAAGGATAAATTTAGCTTTGGAAGTAAGCTAGTATATTAGCATTGAAATTAAAAGCATGAATATCTCAGGCTTTCTTTTCACCATCTAAACTTTTCTTTGATGTAAATATAAAAGTAAAATTATCTCATCTTATACAGCTTCTTTCTATTTTATCTTTTTCATATTAATGAGACTTTTTCACTAAAAAAGAACTAATTATTTATTATTCTAATTATCCTTAAAATGAATCTAAAAAGATTGCTTTTATTAATAAGTCTTATTAAAATACTTATCAATTCATAAGAAGATTTTAAGTTATTATATGAAGAATAATTCTTAAAGTATAAAGATCTAAAGAGTTTTAGGTAATAATTATTTAAGTTATTTTAGCAAATTAATTCGGCTTTTTAAAACCTTTTAGTGATACTTGGTAAAAACTTTGTTTAATAATATAAGGAAAGTTTGAATATGATTGACTAAAAACTAATTAGTTATATTAAAGTTAGATTTAATTTAAGAAATAAAATCTACATTTTTTAATTAAGAAAATTTTCTTTAAATTATAATCTCATTTTAAGTTAATTATATTATTTATTTTCTAAGTTTCTGAATTTAAATAAAAATTCAAAAAATAGCATCTCCAATTAAATAAAAAATACACAAATTAAAAAATATATTCATTAAGTCTTTTAAATATAATTAAAAACAATCTAATTTTCCAATAGAAGGTAATAAAGAACAGAAGGTTATTCTTTTAATCTTTCTTAAAAAAGATGTAAAAGCATAATAATAGAATGAGAAAGACGTAGAAATATATAATTAGGCAATATAGACTAAGAATTATTTAAATAAAAAATTGTTAGTTGCTTAATTATTTTTTTCTTTAATACCTAAACATAATTAAATCATGTAAAGATGACTTTCAATTAGCAATGCACTAATATTTTTATGATAAAAATATTGTATAATAAATTATTAATTTTAAATAGCTGCTTAACACTATGAAATTTATTTTATCTATCCTATCTTTATATTTATAAAATTTGATTTTATCTCTCAAACTTAAATTATTCTTTTCACTAATTAAATTCTTCTCTTCTATCATTTAATTAAATCATTTTTTAAGTAATTGTAATTTATTATTATTATAAAATAAATCCTTTTCATTGATCTTTAAAATAATATCCCTACGCTATTAAATTTAATTCCTTATGTGAAAAGTTTATTAATGAAGAAAATTTAAAAAACAGATTTTAAAATGATTGAAAAATTTCCTTAATTATATGATTCTTAACTGAATAATATTCAAAACATTTACCCTTAAATTTTTATTTTTTATTAATAAAACATTATCTAAATTCATATATTATCATTTTCTTCTATTATTTTTGCTCTTAACTAATAAAACTTTTTGTTTGTATTTTTCATTCAAAATAAATAAATAAATAAATCTAACTGCAACAGTATATTTTTAATGATTTATAAGCATAAATTTCTTGTTGTCTAAGTTAAAATAACTGTATAAAAAAGTAAAGTATAGCCATAAAGAATTTATCTATACCTAGAATAAGTTTTTCTAATTTCAATTTTGATGAAATTTGGATTAACCAAAAATAAAAGAGTAACTATTCATTAAAATTCTAATCTTAGCTATAAGTTAAATTTTATATAGCAAAGTATTTAGGAAAAGCTAATTTTTAGTTATTCTTTTGGTCAAATAAAGTTTTTTAAAAGTATTTATGATATTTTTAGTTTTCATTTTCCTTTTACTAGTTAATATTATAAATTAGATAAAAGTGCTTAAGATAAAAATATATCAAATGCTACTAAATAAAAATTACTAAACTTAATTACTTTAAGAGTCCAAATTTCATTTTTCTCTAGAATTTTATTTCTTTGATTAAAAAGCATAGGCCAATAGATGTGTTTACATATTGACATATTAAAAAGAAAGACTGTAAATTTTATTTATTGTAGATGAAAAGAAAGATTTTGGTATGGTACTAAACAGACTTAGTTCCTTTTTAATTTAGTAAGCTTAATATTTTTATTTTAAAAGGCAATGTATATTTCTTCACTCAATCAAGTTGCAAAGCTTAAAAAATTACTACAAAATGAAACAAAAATTGAGACAGTGTAGCAGTCAATCGAGTGGTTTCTTATTTGAAATTATTGTAAAATATATTGCAAATAAATATTATATATAAATAAATCAACTTAGTGTATAAACTCACAATATATATCTGGCAAATATATACACTATTTTACTTTTCTCTTATTCTTTTAAGGAATAATTAAAATTAATAGTAAGGTAATTTAGATACAATTTTAAATATAATATATTATACTACAATTAGTTTTAACATCTATGCATAAAACTTTTCCTTTATTTTTAAAAATATAAAGTTTTATTATAACTTTGGATTTTTATTAAGCGAGGATTTTATCTAAATTGGTTTAAAAGTTTAAGATAATATTAAGCATTCTAAAAAGCCTAAGATGATAATATATAAAAGAGTTCAAATGCAAAAATTTTAAATTAACTTTAGTATAAATAACTTTAAGAATACAATTAGTAGAACAAGCGAATTTCTACACCACTTTTTTTATTAGAAGACTCTAATAATAATAACCAAAGATTCGCAACTTATACATACTTTATTCTTAGTAATTTTTTATTTCAAAAGTTACTCCTATAAAAATAAAAACTTTGAAAGCATTTCTTAGCATGATCCAAAATGAATTTGCATTAATATAAGACATTCTATATTACTATTACAAATAATTAAAAAATAAAAAGGTTTAATAATAGAAAGGAACTAAGTTGATTAAAAGGTTAAAGAATTGTTGTTCTCTACTTGCTCAATGTTTTAGCTTATATTAATATTAATATTTATACTATTCAAAATATGCCTGATAAGAACGAAATTATAGCTAACTTAAGAGGTAAACGATTCATTTAGAGTAAATTTTAAGAAATATTTAAAGCCGAAAATAATGATGAGCAATCAGAACAATTATATTTATGTCTATCAATCACTTGAAGTAAATAGGGAAATATTTGGAAAAATAAACGAAGAAATATTTCAGAGTTGTAAGTTTTGTTACAAGTTTTAAAATATAAGAAACTACTAGAAGATTATTTTATTTATTAATGTTTGCCTATCTTATTTTAATTGGATCTATAGTTATGTCTCATTAATAAAATATTACCTTTTATGCTTTAAAAAAAATAATATTTAATATCTAACAGAGGTAAATAAGGAAAATAATCTAAGCATCAGGATCCACATTTAACGAATTGTGCTATATTGATAAAATTTAATACCCTTCAAGCATATTACAGCTTTGAGATTCCTTTAATTTTTTTACAAAATAAGAAGAGAAAGTATTGATTATCCACAATCAACTATAGGTAACTATAGGTAAACTTTTCTAAAATAATTGGAAAGAAGAGCATCAGTATTTTGACGACTTAAAAAACATGAATGCATACTATAATATTTAATTGGATAACTCAGAACATAATTGCAGTCAAAAATCAGTTACTAAGCAAATAAAAATGTAAATTTGGCATAAATTTTATAAAGCTGCAACCTAAAGATTTAATAGAATATATACTGCTAAGATATATACTGAATTATTTCATAATCTATATTAATTTCCAGGAATCAAGTATACTAGATTAAAAAAATCATATAGGAGAGAAATTATAAGTATATATAAACTCAGAACCCAATCATTCAATTTCCAAAAAGATCTTTAAGACCGTCATTACCCTATTGATAGCCTTACTGCATCTGTGGAGATTATGACATCTTTGAAAATATAATGGATGTAACTACTATTCAGAGATACGGGAATGGCTTTAGTATAAGATTAGGAATTTTTTGAAAAAAAAGTTTTATTTTCTATGATTAAGTTTATATAAATATGTTTCCTAGCAACCAAGCAGTAGAGATAGATTTACAAATCAAAATATTTCACCGATTGCTACTTGATCGAAGAATGGAGCTATTTAAAATAGAGGAGAAGGAGTAATCATAAAATGTATACATAAGAAATGTTGATGAAGTGTAAGTGATGTGATGAAACTTTTAAATTTAAATATCTTTAATTGGAAGAAGAAATTCTTATAATTAAAGATGTCCAAAAATCTTTTTAGTTTTAATATTAATATTAAAATGGAAGGATTCGAAAGATATTTCTACACTACCTCCAAAAAGTTGGAGAGGAACCTAAATTCAATCTTGGATAGTCTTCTTTCCCTCAATCCTAACCTTTTTCTTGATCCTAATAAACTGGAGAGCAACAAAAACAAGCCCAAAAGACAACACATGCAAGAATTCCAACCTCATAAGGGAAGCTAAGGAAGAAGATGAAATCTGCTCTTTACAAGAAGGTCTCGGAGTTCAATCTTTTTAACAAGATAAATATGAAATAGCTCATCAAAGTGGTACTGAACTTCTAGGAAGAGGTAAAGAAGCTGAAAAAGATCAATGGCAAACTATTGGAAAATCTGAAAAAGCAAAAGGAAATCGAATCAAAACTCATGTCTCAGGAAGAGATCTAAGTGCTTTATGGAACATAACTCAGATTGAGAATAGCTAATTCCAGAATTAAGATAAAAAATAAAAAGAAATTGACGATAAATTAGAACAGCTTAATGATTAAATTTAACTTATTATGCTTACATTCATTCATTAAACATTTTTATTATGCTCTTAATAAAAAACTTGTTTTGTATTAATTAAGAATAACTAACTATCTTAATCTAAGAAAGAGGTTACATTTAAACTATTACTATAACTATAACTGTATTAATGAGGATAAATTTAATATTTAATCCACTTGGAAAGTTAAATTATAGGGGACAAGTAGCTCAGTAGTAGAGCATTGGACTGCAGATCCAGAGGTCGTGGGTTCGACTCCCACCTTGTCCTTTTTATTAAATTTACAAAAATGCAAATATTTAAATTAATTAAATAAATAGATAGTCAATAGAGAAGGATATCTTAGATCTAATATACAAAATAGTAAAATTAAGAGTATTATTAATTATATTTGAAGTATTTAAGACAATTATAGAATTAAATGAATAAGCAAATTTACAATAAAATCATACATGCTTATTAAAGTAGCTAAACTTAGTTTTAGTTAGCATTATAAATTTATTAATAAATTAGCTTTATAAGTTACTTTATAATAATACAATTTAAAGATATTTGAGTCTAATAGAGAAATAAATATAGAAAAATATTAATAACTATTTAAAATATCCTATACTTCTAGATTTTCATTCAAACTACTAAAAGAAAATAGAAAACGCAACAAGTATTATTAAACGAAAATATAAGAACAATATCTCTAGAATCTAATTTAAAAATATAACTATTAAAAGAATTAAAAAAGGGAAAAAGAACATTTGATTATTAGATACATAACTATAAATTAAATGTGAAATGAAGAAAAATTTCTATATGAAATAGATTAAAAGTGTTTAATATAATTTCTATAAGTATAACAATATTTAAGAGATTGATATATTCTAAGTTATTCACTAATTTAAATTTTATAAAATTACTATTTAAATCTGACACTAAAATCTAAGCAAAATTAAATAAAATATATTGCAAATCTATTTAAATTGAGAGGTTAAGGTAAGAAATAGATAGAATAAATAATACTAAAATATTAACTGAATATTAGATTATGTGGGCTTTGAAGAAAATTTTATATAATTTAGAGAAATATTTTAAAGAATAAAATAAATTTGTATCTCAATTGTATTAAAAATGATTAAGAATGAATTATAAAATTAAATTTAGAGTGGAAAGCAACTAGATATTTATAAGTTTAAATAATAGAAATAGGAATTGAAATAAATCAAGAATTGCATATTAATTTTAAAATAACTTTGTTTAAAAAATAAGAAACTTGTGATTATGCAATTTTTATAAAATCTCTATAAAGTGAATTTTGATTAATAAACAAAAATATTTTCTAATCTAAAAAAATGTATGAAGTTATTAAATAACTTTATTTGATAATTAAGTGAAAGCATCAAAAGTAATTTACCACATAAATTTTATTCTTTTTAATTTATTAAAATAATAATAGCATTTTTAAATTGGCTCATTAAAGTATAAAGGTAAAATGAATTTAAGTTGACTAATAATTAGAAATAGAATAAATCAGCTAGATAAAGCACTATGATTTTTTTAAGATAAATAAATTGATGAATCATTCAATCTAAATTTAATATATTACCTTTATGAAGAAAAGGTTAGTTTAATCACAAAAATATTCAAAAATATAAAATTTATAAATCTTAGAAAAAGTAGCTTAACATATCCATAGAATTATAAAAATTAAAATATCTTTGATTTCTATATAACAAATAAAAAGCAGAATAAAAAGATTTAAAATATTACTCTAGAGATTTTAATTATAAGAAAAAAGATACTTAATTTATTTAAAATAGCATGATAGATTTCATTATTTTAGGCTAATTCAAATTTAAATAATTTTAAATAAACTTTGTTTTACTAGAATGATAAGATAACCTTTACTTATAATATAAATAAATTCTTTATTTATTTATCATAAGCGAATTTTACAAAAGTAGAAAGGCTATTAGTGATAATATTTAAAAAGTTTATAAATGATAATGTTCTTTAAATTAATAGCTCAAAATCACTTTAAAATACTAAAATATAATAAAAATATAAAAATATTTAGACATTGAAGATAAAAATTTTAATTATATTTGGATAACTTTTAATTTGATATACTTTGCAGATAAAAAAGGAAATATATAAAATTAAAATTTAAAAGAAGATTAAAATTAAAGAAAATAGCATTCAGTTTCTTCAGAAGTTTAATTAAATTTAAATTTTTTCATTTTGAATATAAAAGAGTTGTCTTATATATAAATAGAAATTTAGAAATAAAAGGAACTTATATTTAATATTTATAAAATATTAAAAAACATTAAATCATTAAATAACTGTTCGCCTTCCGGCTTAATTGAAGTTTTAAAATTTATAAAAGATAAAATATTTTGTAAACTGATTTTTTCTACTTTATAAAAAAAGTAACAAATTCTTTGATTAAAGTTTTAAAGCTAATTTATATAATTTTAAAAAGCAGCAACTTAACTCACAACTACAAAAAATCCTCAGAAATGCTACAATCATATAGTTCTAGAACGAAAAAATCTATAATTCTTGAAATTTTTAACCAGAATAAATTGAAAATATAGTTGAAATTTCATTAAAGTTAGAAAATATATTTAAATAAGTAAAACTAGAGCACTAATATATCTTTAATTAATTTCAACTAAAAAAGTTTTTGGACCGGAAACTCCTTTCCGATTGCACGACCCGACGCTCTCTTTTTATGGAATAACGGGGATATCCTGTTGTGCTCCAGGCACAGCTGCTAGGGAGCTCCATCGCTATGAGCAGCCAGGCTTCAAGCCCCTACCAAGAGCGGATAATCTCAAAGACAGTGTTCCCTTCAGAAAATAACTCTGACCAGGGACTTTCTCTGCGACAGGAAAGGAACTTGTTCCTAGCCATAAAACCAGAAAGTGTTGTCACGAAGGTCATTCTCAGCTCCCACAATCTTTTCAATTATAATATATCTATCTTTAATTAATTAAATTTATTAGCTGCTAGACATACTAGCAACAGATATAATTTTAGTTACTAATTGATAAAATAAAATATAAATCTTTATTTATCTAAACTAAAATATCAAAAGAAATATAATTTAGTTTAGTTTTTTTTTAATTATGAATACAAAATATATAATGGTAAAAAATAAATATCTTATTTATAACTTTGTCTAATCAAGAAACTAAGAAAAAATGATTATACAAAACCAGAAGCAAAAATCGAAAAAAAAGTTGAAAAGAAAAAAATTTGGGTAATTATAATAAAGGAAACTTCGATTTGAGTCAAATAAAGTAAAATATTGAATGCTAAAAATGTTCAGCTAAAGCTATTTTTTTAATATCGGTTTAAGTTTTACTATAAAATAAAGGAAGGAGGAAGGCTTGTAAAAATAAATTATAGTTTTTTTATTATAATATTAATTAAGTTTTATGAGAGACTATTAACTGTAAGAATAAGCACAAAATTAAAATAAAATAAAAATTTTTAGCTATTGAAATATGAATATTTGCTTAGCACTAAGTAAATTTTTTAAAACAATCATATATTGATATGGAGAACATATTATGGGCGTATATCAGATAAATTTTTTTAATAATGTAATTCTTAAGAAGATTTTGCAACTATATTCTAGGTTTTTATGATTTGGCTGCATATCCTAAATATTTAAAAGCAAATGATAACTATTTTTGAAATTAATTATGCAAGCCATTAAAATAATTTTGTGTTAAAATTTATCTAGAAGGATTAAAAAAAAATATGATGGCAAAAAGTTAATTTTAAAGATACTAAATTTAAAAAATTTTAATTTAACTTTATAATTTTTCTTTTAAATATTTTAAGATTAAATTAAATATTACTATTACAGCAATAGTTTAATTAATTTTATTTTAAAAAGAGTAATTAAATTAAATTATTTTATTTTTGACATCTGATTGAACTAAGTTCTCTTTGCATTTAGTTAAAAATTATAAATAAAATTAAGTTAGTTCCTTTAATTTTTTCAATAGACTAGAGAAAATATGAAAATAGTTAAATTTAAATAAAATATAATAATTATTTTAAAAGATTAAAAAGGAAATAGCATTTTAAAATTATCAATTAAGAAATTCTTTTAATTTAATGGTTTATTAACATTAAAGATTTAAGAAATTCAGTCTTATCATGTCACCTATAATGAGAACTAATTTTTAAAGAAAAAAATCCTTAGTTAAGGTGCCCAAATATTAATTATGCTTAATTATAATTGTTCAGATACATTTTTCTCTTGCTTACTTGTTTTAAATATATTATCAGACTGAGCTATTATTATTTAGATATTTGATGTTTCTCTTTATAATATATATCTCAACTTTTTATTCATCCTTTTTTAATTTTCTTTGCCCTGTAGTTAAACTTTTTAATGTTATAATCCTTACTTACTGAAATAAAGATTTTTAGCAAAGATATTTTTAACTGACTTTTAGAACTTTCCATATTTACTTTTTTTAATTGATATAAATAAAATCAGAACCTTAGTAAATTATCTAATAGATTTATTTATTAATCATTTTTATTTTTTAAGATAAAATTTAATCTCCTTTATTTTTGTCCCTCGAGTATAATCTTTATTTAAGTAATCATTTCCTCTTTTTTATTTTCTAAATTTTAATTTTAAAATTCAAAAGTTTGGTAATTATACCTTTTTACTTATCTAAATTCCTTTACATATTAAAGCTCTCGCTTTTTAATTCAATCTTTCTTAAAATTGTTTGTCATTCTTTAAATAACATTAGAACGAAGATTTTATTTTCGGTAATAACTACTAATATTTTTCAGTTTCATTAACTTAATTTTATAATTGAGAAATTTTCATTTTATTTAGTCTATTTTGCTGAATATTTCTATCATTTTTAAGGGAAATTTCTAAAATTTTTTAGAGGAATGATAAAAGCCTAGCAATACTCATATTTATTTTCTTTATTTAAATAATTCTAAATTAAGTTTATTTATCAATCATTACTATAAAAAAATAGAGCATTTTTAATTAAAATAGCTATAGTTATTTAGCTATTTCAATTTTCTTTAGCAGACTAAGAAATTAAAAATAGATTTTACTGAGAAAATAACTAAAAATCAATTTAATTAAAGTGGTTATCTTCTTTTTTTCTTTAGATTTAGCTAAATAAATTACATAAATTGTTTTTATTTATGAAGATAGATGAGAAGCAAATAAATTAAAAATATAAATACTTTGTATATAAAATTTTAAATTAAATTAAATTAAATTAAATTAAAAATTTTAAGGCTAATGGAGTGTTCCCTTAAAAGATCCATAACCCCCTGCATTACCTTTTACAGGGTCTCGGACTCCCCGGTGTCTCCACTCAAATTTACTTCCGAGCTTTCCGAATGGTCTTTGAGTTATCTTTTTCCGTCATAGCTAACCATCCGAGGATGGGTAAAACGTAGTCAATTCGTTTCAAATCTTATATCTAATTTGCATATTCTCCTTGAATCATCTTCAAAGGTGATATTAGCTGTCGCATATGTGGCACTTCTTTTTGAAGAACTTTTATTTAGTCATGGGCTGTTCTTCTATTATCATTTGATCTTGATTTTTTTAGGATTGTTAATTCTCTAATTTTGCTAATCTTTATTTAATTTCTATAATTTGCTAGAAGGCATTTTCATATTTTTGAAAATATATTCCCATTTGTTCATCTAGTCTTACAATATCGCATTCTATTTCTTAATACCTATTATTAATGTCCTATTTTGTTATAAATTCACGGTGCGGCTTCTCATCTCGACATGATCTTGTAAGTCTTGTTATATGTTTATGACGTAGTGTTCGAGATTCTCTACTTTATCGGTGTAATCGATAATGATCTCTACAAGAAATTCCTTATCTAACTTCATTAGTTATTCGAATGTATGCCTCTTTTTTTGGAATTTTGGAAGGTAGTTATTTTTCTTCTGAGATTTGACAATATTATTTTTTTAGATCTTTGTTGGTGTTTTTTAGTTCTAGAAAGAATGATCAGAAGTTTATGGATCGTCTTTTTTATAAGAAAACCTTTGTTCCAACTCTCCTTCTTTTTTTTTATATATATAAAATTTTAATAAATTAACTAAGAATAGAAAAAATTTTATAACTACCTATATAACTTAAAAGCTGGAAATCAGACAATAGATTTTCGTTTTTAGTAAAGCAGATAAACTAAGAATGTGCTTATTAAGTTAATAAAATAAATAATACAGTATAAAGCTAAGTTAAATATTGCTTTATAAGTCTATTAGTTTTATTTATTAGCACCTTTTTTAATTTAGGCTTGGTCATTATTCTTTCAGGCTTATTTTAGATTGATATTACATGAGTTATTATTATAAATGCTATATTATAATTTTTATTAAAATAACTTAAAAAGGAGAGATTAATTAAGCTTATATAAGTAAAATGAAACATTTAATAAGTATCTAAAATTTGTTTTATTTCAATCTCTTTTAAATTTGTTTAATTACAGCTTCTAATGAAAGAAAATTTTAAAACTAGTGATGCTAATTCATTTATTTAAACTATATTTTTTAAAATAAAAATAATAAATAATTAAATAGAATAAAGTTAAGTGTAAGAATCATAATAAAATTAAAACTTAGATTTTCTTAGCTCTTTTCTTAATTTTAATAATCATAGCATTCTGCTTTAAATATATTCAAATAGTTTGAAAACTTAACATAATAAAAAATAATCTTTTAGTATATTTTTCAAATATATTAATCTATTTTTCTGAGAAATTTAAAGCTTTCATTTGAATATTAAAATAATATTTAGAAAATAATTATTTTTAAAAGTTTTAATGATTTATTAAAGTAAAAGAATAATATTTTAATAGAAAAAGATCTTTAAATAATCAGATTTATTTTAGTTTCTATCTTTAATTTAATCTTATTAAATGTATAAAGTTCATAAAATTAGAGGACCAATCATTTATTTGTAATTTTATTTAAAATACTTCAATGTTAATTAACTCCTAAATTTTCTCTAATAATTTAAATAAATTATTTCTTATTTTTGTTTTTTACATTATTTATTATCTAAATTTTATTATTTTAATTTCTATTATTCTTTTTTATATATGAATTCACTACTCAATCAGATTGGATTTAATTAGTTTTATTCAAATTATTAAAAACTATCTTTTATCAATTTTCTTATCTATTTGAATTTTAATGTTAAATAATCTCAATTTAATAGTTAAATGTTTGATAGTAAAAATAAATATATTAATTATTTCTTCTAAGATATTTCTTTGATTCCTCCTTAATCGTCTGTTTTTGAAACTTAATTAGAACTTTTTAGTAATTAATTATAATCAGAAAAAGATCGAAAACGAGGATTAAACTTTATTAACTCTTTCAATTTTTTAAATTTACTTAGTAATTGTTTGGAGTATTCATACTATTATAGTTAAAATACCAATTCTTAATCTTTCGGATTACAACTTCTAATACATTTTTATTGATCGATTGCTAATCTTGTGGTTTAGGAAATATTTATATTTATGTTTAGCTACACAAAAATAAATAAAGCTATCATATTATAAGAAAAAAGTGAGAAATAGTTTTTAAATTTAAGTTATTTTTGTTTTTATTCTTCTATATAACAAGCTTTTTGGAATAACATGCTATTAGTTTTAACTTTAAAATTAGGTAGTTAGTCTTTTAATATTTAGAAAATATTACTATAAGTTAATTAACTTAGAAGCTCTCTTTTATTTTTAAAATTAAGAAGCACTAATAACTTTTATTACTTGATAATTTTAATTGATAAATGTTTAAATTAGTTTATCACTCAATTTTAATTTTTATCATTTTTCAAAGAAGCAATCAATGTAATCTAAAATAAATTAAAGCAATTTTTTAAACTTGAAAGAATTACTTAAAGGAATTATTTTAATAATAAAATCTATATTTAACTAATTAATAATTACATTAAAATTAAAAAATAAAATGTTTCTTGTGTTATTTTTAGAAATATATTCTAACCGAAAAAACCTTTAAAATTAAAACTTTTTAAATCGTCTTTCTGATTTAAAATTTTAATCTGTAATTTTGATTTAATCCTAAGATAAATTATTAGTTTATTTATAATTTTATGAAAATATTAAAGTTAACTAAAACTTCAAATATAAATTTAATTTAATTTAATTTTAGGTAAAGCTTATTTTCTTTATATCTAATTAAGATATTTCATTATATTATTATTTTATCTTATCATTTAAATATATTTAAGTATATAAAGTTTTTATCTTATTTTTCTTAAATCTTAATTTTTTAATAATAATAATTAAATAAAATAAAAAAATGTTTATTTTTTGAGGGTTTTCTATTTTATATCTGCTATCATTATGTTTACATGGATAAATATCGTGATCATTTCTTCATTTCGAATGCTAAACTAATGATTATCTATATTTCTATATGAATTTACTATTTATATACTCCAATTTCATTTATTCACAGAATATTTAACATTCTTCTTATTTTTTATTGTTCTCTTATCTGGAGTTTTTTTCATTCTCAGCATTGTATTAATATTTAGTTATTAACTTTGAGGTACCAGCAATTTTTATCTACTTTTCTCAGAATTAAAAATATTTTCTATTATATTATTCTTTTTTTGCTAATTTTTGCCAATCTTTTCATCTTGCTTGTTTCTTAAGTAATGAATTCAACTTAATCGTTTTCTAGAATCATTTTTTACAACGACTAAATATCGATTGTGATTGATAATGAGGTTATTATTTCTGTTGCTAAATTATTTTAAATAGCTAATGATGCTTTATTAATAGTTTAGTATTCTAATCGTCAATATTGTTGATTGGTTCTTTGATGTTTTCTCCAAATATTCAAATTGGTTTTCGTATTTTAAAGATTATTTTTTTACATATTTTCTAGTTCACCTTAAAGTTTTTTATTAGCTTTGCTCAAGATTCTCTTATCTTAACAGATTCCAATCAAATTTTATTTCATATGAAGAACTTAAATTCCTCCTTTTCCTATCGTTTTCTCATCATTCCTCTTACCACTTTTCTTCTTAAATTTTTAATTAATCTTTGGGAGGCGAACTAATTACTCTAATTTTCATCTTTATTTCTTATTTTTTCTAAATACAAAAATCGTAAAATATAAAGAATTTAGCATTTAATTAGTTAAGAGTAACAATAATTAGCTAATAAGAATAGAAATTAGATGATAATTTAAAAAATAAACAAAATTTAAGAATTTTAATTTTTAGTCCTTTATTGAGGAAACATTTCAGGGTAGAGATCTTTAAGAAATTCTTTTAATAATAGCAAAAAGATAAAACTAATTAATAATTTTAATTTAATTTTAAAATTTTTTTATCATTTTATTGCATTATTGTATAAAATTTCACTAGATAAAATAAATTATAAAGATTTGTTTAATGTAAATAAATCATATCAATAAATAAACATCAATTTTCATTTTCATTTTTATTTAATTAATTAAATAAATAAATTCTTTTGAGAGATTAGAAATTTAATTTAAATTAAAAAGATTAAATATGAATTGACTAAGCTCCAATTTTATATAATCTAAACAGTTATTTAGATCTAATAATTTAACTTATAAGCATTTTTACCTTAAAATATTAATGCGATGCTATTTAAAAATCTCAAATATTGTTTATATTTTTTTTCATGATTTAAATTCTAAAAAATAATTTAGAACTGAAAAAATTTATTTAAGTATTATTTAGATTATATAATTTTATCTTCCTCTTTCTTTTTTTGTGTGGAATGTCTAATTTTAGAAATGAGAGATAATAGCTAAAATTTACACTTTCCCTTTAATTCATTCTGTTTTAAAATTATTTTCTTAAATAAATAAATTTGATTATAGAGCGCGTAGCACTCTCGTTGGTGCGCAGCTCTTTAAAAAATGTTTCATACTGACAAGAATGTTTATTACTGATAAAATTATCAGATACTGATAAACCTTGTTCAATACTGGTATAATTATTCAGTACTGATAAAAATGTTCAATACTGATATAATTTTAGAATACTCGTAATCTTTAATACTTGCTGGAGGTCCAAGGACATGGCAGGATTGTGTCTCATTGCTTCACCAAAACAGAGGACGACATGTGTCAATTATGGGTACTTAAATTCCCCACCTCTGATGAAGCTCGCAATATTGTTTCTTTTTAGTTCCAGAATTAAAAATAAACGAAGCCAAGCCAGTGTCGAAGGTCTAAGAATCTTATGTCTTGAGGCCAAACCAAAGCAGAGGAAGACATAAAGTCAATTATGGGTACTTAACTTCCCCAACCTCTGATGAAGATGACCTTGTTGTTCACCTTCGAATAACTATGGCGGTTTTAAAAAATAATTTAATAAATTAAATTTAAAAATCTAGAATATTCTATTTTTCTTTATTTTATTATATTTTTGAATCCGTACACATTTTCTTTAATTTTATTATTAATCTATATAATAAAATGAAAAAGAAAAAATATTTATTCAGACATCTAAAATATAAATGTAGATGAAGTTTCCTAGTTAATAAGTTTATGGAGAGAAACAGAGGAACTCTGAAGAAAATGATTTCTTCATTGAAAAGTTTAGTTCTTTAGTTTGGAAAGAAAACTTCTTAAATGCTAGTAATAGGTATAAGCAGCAAATAACATTTCTTTAAAGAGTTAGATTAAAAAAAATGGAATAATAGGTCCGTCTTTCAAAAAACTAAATAAGGAAAGCAAGAAAGCAAACGACGAAAGAGGAACTAAAAAAATAAAGATAATAATAAGAATCTAGCTCTTCACCTGAAGGAAAAATAATGATAGGTCCAGCTGAGTCAGTTAATCTACAAATTTAGAGTAACGACTTTTTTCAAGATTAAATTGAAAATTGAAAGCAATGATCACTAAATAAGATGAAATGATATTCAATTACGGAGATCGAATTCGAGAACTTATGGATTGCATCGAAGAGAAAAACAACGAATTAAAAATATTTAGAAGCTAGCTAATAAAAAGTAGTTTAGTTACAGAATAGTTATTATGAGAAATGTCATAATCAAATTTTAAATAATCTCAATGCATGATTATAGAAGAAACTACAACCCAATTTTAGAACACAGAACAAAATAAACCTAATTAAGAATAGGCAAGCACGGATTTAACTAAAAAAATTGAACAACTAAAATATTTAAAAAGAAGAACACTGAAAAATAAATAAAAATTGTTGGTATTGCTACTCACGGAATCAATTACTAAGACACTGCAAAGAATGAAAGAATTTACAGATAAGAGATGAGCAGAAAACATGAAGAGCTTTAAATAAACTATGGATTACTGAAAATGGAGTTTACACACAAAAACTTTTAATACACAACAAAGAAAATTAACAGTGGTAACCATCCACTTACAAAAAAGGTCGGGGAAAACTTACCACGTAAAAAAATTGGTCTGCAGGTACCTGGTTGAAAGCCCAGGGATAGCAAACTTTTATTTAACACTAAGTTCTTTATTATTTTATTAAAAAGTTAGATTATTTCGAGGGTAGTTCTATGGTTATACTGTCCTAACTTATGTTGACGCTGTTAGAGTTAGGTTTAGAGTTTAAAAAAATAAAGCTAAATATTTGTATTTTGATTATGGTATTATTTTTTCATGCTTATTGGATGTTTATGTTCCTTTTATTTACCCTAATAAATAATTTAATAAAAATTCGCTTATGTTATTAATGCAATAGTGAGAATTACATTTTATCTTAAAATCTAATAAAATTAAATTAACCAAAATAGTAAGGAAGAAGTGGATCTTGGTGAAATTTTGTAAGAAGAAAACATTAATGCTTTCTAAATAAATTTAGATGAATAATAAGCAGGAATAATCTTCTAAAAACTCGTAAAATAAAAAAAAATTAAGAAAAATGAAAATTAGATTAATGGCTAATTTATTTAAAAAATGAGAAAAATATTAATAATTAAATATAAAGACGCTATTGCTAAAAGTATAATAAATAAAATGGCATTTTCTATATGGAGTTAGAAATAAAGAGAAATCGCAAAATGGTTTTATCTTGAGCAATCATATTTAGAATAATATCTCAGGCAATAGAATTTAATATAAATACTATTTAAAGGTTAAGAAATCCTTCTAAGCTAAAAGCTTAGAACTATTTATTTTTAAGATTTAGTTAAGAAGTCTCTAGTCATTATAAAAATAAAAATTGTTTGCATGCCTAACTTTCTTTAGCGTAGAGCTAAATTATTTGTACGATTTCTATTTATAAGTTCCTAAATTTTGTTAAATTTTATTAGTTTAACTTTCTACTCTTTAAATATTTAAAGTATCTCATCAATAACCTAAAAAAATTATTTGGTTTTAATTATATCAACTATCAAAAAGTTTATATCTAATTTATAAGGAAAATTTTTTTTCTATAAATCCATCATTATCAAAGAAAGATATATGAATAGAATAAATTTTAGCAATAAACTATCAAAAAGATTATATATGACTTAATATACTAATTAAAAAATTCGATGATGTTGCTTTAAATTTGAAAATCATATAAAAAAGTAATTAAATAAAAATAAAGAAAAAGCCTTGGAATTTTATTGGAATTCTTATATCGAGAAAATTTAAAATATATTAAGTTTTTTTTCGTTTTATAAATAAGATAAAATCATAAAAATTTTAGAGATTAGGGAAATGTTTATAAAGTTAAAAAATAAATAAAATTTTGATTTATGATTACATTAATAAATTTATCTGCTATAATACATTTATTCTTTCATTTTGATAATTTAAAAAAATTATAATGTTTAATATAGAAGAATTAAATAAAATAAAAAAACATTAAATTAATATTTATTTTAAAAGAAATAAAATCAATTATTTTTAACCTTATCTCTATGATATTATACAAAAAATTGACTAGTTCAATTTTTTGAATTAAAATACAAGGTAAATAAAAAATTGTTCTAATAAATTTATAAGCTTAAAGAATATCTAAAAATAAAATTCTTCATTGGTTATATCAAAAAAATTGAAATTTGTAAAATAATATAAGCTATTCAAAAGATAAATAACTACAGGAATATAAATTTTAATTAAATAATTTTAAATATTATCTATCCTTAAAATAATATTTAAAGAACATCATTACAATCTTAATTTAAAAATTAATAATCAGTTAAATTATAAAATTATTTTATAATAAGGACGATCTTTTCTAGCATAATATGATTAAAGAACATAGTTCAATCTACAAATTAAATTTTTGACTAAATTGCAAAAGACAATAAAAAAATAGTTTTTTATTTTTAATGTTTTAATGATTTTTAATTAATTGATAATCTTTTCAACTAAACATTAAAAAAATAAAAATAGAAAATTATTTTCGATGAAATAAATTTCCTATTTTAATTCCTTTTAATGACTAAAAAGATATAATAGAAATAAAATATTATTAACTATATAAAAAGCCAAAGAAAACTTATATTCTTAAATATTAAATAACTTTTATTATTTATAATTATTTACTTTTATTTTTCTATTTTAAAGTTAAATAATAAAGCTTTTGAGATAATAGCGTTTAGTAAGCTTTTAACTTTTTAAGATATTTTTAGTTTACTTAAAAATTAAAAAATATAAGTGCTAAATAGATTAAATTAGTTATACTTTCATTATTTTAAGAATATTTTAAATTTATTAACTTGTAAGCAAGTCTATTGAGTTATAAAACTATAAGCAAACATGATCATAGCTAATGAAACTTATTTAAAGTATAAAGACATAAAAAGTAGTTTGATATAAATCCTATGATATTAAATTGTTTTAGTTAATAAAAGAATTTCTAATTTTATTAAATAAAGATGAAATGGTTAGTTTATAAGATTAAAACCTTAATAGAATAAAAAGAAAATACTATATATTGAATTTAGAAAAATAAGAGTTAGAATGTACTCGTACAGGATAACTTCTATAGGAGATTCTACTCGTTTGCTCCAACAAACGAGACTCCAATCAATCTAGAAAGATAATTAACGCCCTTTTCCCAGCTAGAGTTATCGATGACGCTGAGGGAAATAGTGGTTCTGTCTAAATAATCTAGCTAAGGAAAATATTTAAAGAAGTTAAAATAAAAAGGATTAATAAAAAAGGCTATGCTTTGAAAAAGAAAGAAAGCATAATATTTAATTAATAATTTATGTTTAAATTTAGTACCAAGAAATTAATTAAAAAAATAAATATTTTAACAAAAAACACATATTGGTTTAACATTTAGATATCTATAAAATCATAAAGAATATATACTTATATTTATTAAAAGAAATTAAATGTTTTATAAATACTTAAACAATTCTATATATCTAAAATTTTATTAAATTAAACTCTACAAAATAGAAAGCATGTGATATAGTATATCTATAAATTATTAAAATAACTATACTCTTAATGAAATTAAGAGTATTTTTCTAATTTAATTTAATAATGTGTAGGTAGCTATAAGATAATTTAGCGAATATAAAAAATTTGTATTAGTAACACACTTTTTAGTTTTATTTTTTCACTTAATATTATAAAATAAGTGGAAGCAAAAATTGATTCCCTTATATGTATTATAGTTGCATAATAATAGATATATAAAAGATTATTAATAAAATGCTAATAAAATAACAAGTTAAAGCTCCCTTATCTAAATAATTTAAATTATTTTTTTATTAAAATTAGTTTACTTATCTTAATATACTCTGTTGTATCCTTCCACTTTTTTATTCTATTAACTTTTGATTCTTCTAGATAAAGAATTAAGTCAACCCTCTTTAGAAATTTATAAATCAAATTTAAAGAAAATAAAATTATAACTTTTAAAATCTATTAAAAGAATACTTATAAAGAAAATATTTTGAAGAGAGAAATGTATTAAGTTAAATCTACAAATTCATAATAATCATTTATTTAAAGAAAATTTAAAAAAAATAAAAAAATAATTACCAAGAATTTATGTGCTAGATTACCAAAAATTTATCATAAAGATATAAAAAATCTAAATTAAAAAGCTTTGAAAATAAATAAAATTTACTAAATTGTATAAAATTTGTCTAGTTTCATTTTAAAATAAAATTAGATGTGTAAACTTTATGATTATAGGCAAGCTTGAATAATTGCATTACTATTATAATAGAATAAAAGTATATACAGTTTTAAATAATAATGTAATTTATATAACAAGCTATTAAAAATTATTTTATAACATTTTACTTTATTTCGTGATAATAGATTGAATGAATGAATGAATGAATAAATGAATAAATGAATAAGTATAAAATTAAAAAAAGCTTAGTAAAGGAAAACTATAAAAAAGCATCTTTCTAACTAAAAATATTTAATAAACTATTAAAGTTTTTAATAAAAGAATTAATTAAGAATTAATATCATTATTAAATAAAAAAAATAAAGATAGGAAACTAAAATCTACTCACTTATATGTCAAATTTATTAAAAAAACAGCATACATTAAATAATAAATGCTAAAAAGCAAAATGCTTATTTACCTTTGAAACTTTTAAAGTTCTTAATATGGAATTAGAATCTTAATAAATATAAAATATCAGATAAAACTTGTTGTGGTTTTTAATTATAATTATAAATGTTACTTAAATTTATTATTTTAATTCTATGATTGCTTTAAATCATAAAGCTTAAATTTTTATAGACCTAAAATATTGGAAAATTTATTAAGAGCAAATGCAGGCTTAAAACATTTTTATAATTTAAAAAAAGCAGCAAATTTTTTATCGAAATCTTAGCAAAATTTTCGTATAAACATTTTATTATCTTAATTAAAAAAGAAAAACAGATTTCCTTCTATTCTAGATTATATCTAAGTTGATTTATCTGAATTTGTTAAGAAAAGCAGGAAAAATAGTAAATTAGGATTTTATAGAAGTAAATATTAAATGGAAGGAAAATATTACTAAAAGAGGAGAGACAATAAAAAGTTTAAGTGGATAGAAATGATAAGTTCATAAAATTTGAGGAGGAAAGAACACAATAATGTGAAGTAGAAGTATTTGAATATTAGGGTTAATAAACTACCTTTTATAGGGACTAATTATAAGGTATTTTAACAAAATTTACTATTTTTATGAATATAATGATTTGCTAAGATTGTATTTATTAATATGCTAGCTTTATAATCAAATATGGTATAGAATAATTTTAATAGCATTTTATAATATTCTCTTACCTTCAAGTAAACAAATATTTATCTCATTTATTAATGAACTAATGAAGCACTTCTAATAAGCATATATTTAAAAGCATAGATATCAGTTAATAGATATTATATTTTTATAAATTATAAAAATAATAAAGCTAAACATTTTCAAAAGAAAAATTAACTCTTATAGTCAAAAGCTAAAATATTAACTATTGTCTCACTATTTCAACAAAATGGGACATAAAGTATATTGATGCTATTTTGAAGAGATAAATATACAAAGTTGAAATTTTTTATAATATAATCATTTTGCTATTCAAGGAAGGTAGATTAGTTTTGAGAATACATTTATATAATGCGCTAATTATATAAATACAATCTGCATTAAATAATTGAATAAATTTTTATTATTTAAGTGAATTTCATATCTCTTTAAATGTATAATTGATAAGACTCTATCATCTTTGAAAAATTTATTTTCTGATAATTTTTCAAACGAATCACACAGAAATTGATAGCTCTTTAATCTAATTTTAGTTACAAAAAAGCGTTTGTCTTTTTATTTGATTTGATTATATGGATGTGCTTTTCATATAAATAATAGTATATGAAAATTACTAAATATATATACTCTTATTTAAATTTAATTTTTTAACCTGTTTTTAAACAGATTATTTGTAAGGCTTGAATACGAAATCTCTTAGATTTTCATTTTAATACTTAAAATATCTCTAATTATAAGAGATTATATCACTTATTATTTTTAATTAAATATATATTAATTATTAGATTTTGTTATATATGTCTAGCTTCCTTTTAAAACTCTATTATATTTAATTAAATTAGTTATGATTATACCATATTACTTCAAAAAAGAGTAAGAAACTTGTTTAGTTTCTGAGTAGCAGATTTCTAAAACATTTATATTCTCTTACTTTGTAAGAACTTAATTAAGTTATTTATCTCACATATTTATTTTATATCTATTCATTAATCTCAGAATTCTAGCTTTACTTACTCTTATAGCAATTATCAGATATTTTGCTCCTGTTTATCTTTTTATTTCTAGATTTAAAATATTGGTGAATACTTATCATTTATCACTCTATTTCTAACTCTTCATTTTATCTTCTTAGCAATTTTATCTTCAACGTCTTTACTGTAATTTAAATTAAAGTCTGATTTGCTACTTAAAGTTGATATTTCTGCCTCCGTTCCTAGGATTTATTTTTCATCTTAATATCATTAATTAGACTAATTAAATGTATAAGCTCTTTCATTAGCTAATTTACATTTAGGTAAAAAAGCAAGAATGTTCTGATTATAATAGCCATATCCTAATCATAAGCCCTCTACCTTTTCTTACTTACATATAATCCTTCAGATACTTATTTCTATTTAACTACTAACATATAAATACCTAGCTTGACTGTCCATAATCATACGATTATTGAGTAATAAATTATATCTAACTTATTTGAATATCATAAGGCTATTTAGCAGATAACTAGATGCAACCAGAGTAAAATTAAACTAAATATTAAATATTAAAAATAACAGGTAAATAAACAAACTAGGTATGATATTATAAGGAGTTTATGAATTATTAGAGTAAATAAAAAGCAGAAAAAAGTAAGAACTTAAATCATCATTATGGACACCCTCTGATATCATAATAGACCTAGAAATATAAGTTTACTAGTAATTTGCACGATATAAAATTATCAATTAAAATTATAATAGTGTATATAATAATCCTAAAAAAGCTAAATATTCATTAATATAAATTAAGCTTCTAAAATAAAATTAGCAGCATATATGTTTGGCATACAAAGCTTAACTCATCTAATACAAATAACCATACTACAGTACTAGGATAGTTAAAGTTAAACAGATTTATCAATTTTTGATGCATATAATCCTATTAAGATATTAAGTAGTTCTTATATCTTTCACCATATTTAGCTTAAGTTTAAAAGGTATTTTAAATTTAAGTGTTAAATTAATATTAGGAATAAACAATTTTACATAAGTAGTTAATTAAATAATAAAAAAGCTTTAAAATTCTATTTAATACAGTATAAAATGGAGGAATAAAAGGTATACCCTAAAATAATCGTGAAGCCTTTATAGAAATCTAGATAAATGCTTAGTCAAGTAAAGTCAAGGAAATCGCTGATTGAAGAATTTGAAGACTTAGGTTAAGAAATTAGCTAGAGCTTAATAGAACTGGAGGAAAAATTGGAGTTTGTAAATAGGGTAAAATAGTAGAAAGGAAGCAATAGAGTTCAGAATCTGAATCACTTAAAAGTAAAACGTATTCTAGATAAGTGGCATCTAATACTACAAATGGACTTTGCTATATACTAAAGAGACATTGATTAGCCTTAATCAGGAGATCTGAAAATATTAAGATAGCACAAACTTAGTAAAAATATGAAAAATTAATCATCTAGTGAAAAGTAACTCACTCCATATTATTAGCAGAACAATTCTTTATTAGCTCCAAATTATAAGTATTAAGCAAGACTTTAAGATAAAAAAGAAATCGTTTTCAAGTTCTGACTCTGTTAGAGCTAAAAATTCCTCAATATCGTGGATCAATTGAACTTTCAATATAAGTTCTTGCAAAATCAGTTCTTCATAATAAAACTATGGATAATAAGCAAGTTTCAGTCAAGCTGATTACAATGTAAAGGACTAATGGTCAACTGAATAGATAAATTTTTTTTGCTTCTGCATTGTGGTTTTAATATCTTCTTACTTTTATTTGATAATAAAAGGATGAAGCAGCAAAACTTAATTATATATATTTTATATTTCTCAAAATCTTCCAAACTTATTAATTAAAATTGCTAGCTTATGCATGCTTATCATTAGCTTATATTAAACTGTATTAAATAAAAATTCAAGCTCTTATAGTCCTAGAATAATCTTGCTAAGATAGTGATAAAAGAAATTAGAAATGGAAATGTAATTTTAAGGTTATCGATTGGGTAAAGATTATTTGCATATAGCTCAATATCTTATACATTTAAGAGAGTTAATATAACTTGAGATCCTAAGGTATAGCTTAGTATATCAATTACGTTAATTTGAAAAAACATTTTTCGAAATTTTGGTAGCTTTAAATTCACCTATTTAAACCTTTTCTAGCTATTAGAGGTTTAATAGCTAATTATTTATAAGCATGTTAATAGAATAACTCTTTAAGAAAATCTATTGTCAATTAGTCTTTTAAAGATCTGCTATAAATATAAAATTATTTTTAAACAAGCTATATAAGCAAAGAATTAAGGATTTTCACAAGAACTTTCGTCTTTAAAGGTATTTTTATTTTATTCCTTCATCATATGTTTTCTTTCGAGCACATTAATCTTATATCTATAAAGCATTAATTTTCACATCTATATTTAAGATTTTTTTCTGTTTCTTAAATTTTTAATAAAATCACTCAAATATCTTAAAGATTTTAAGAAAATATTTCTAAAAATGATAATTTTAATATAGCACTTTAATATTAATAGTTTAATAATTAAATACAAGCTTAATATATTATTATTATAAACTTTTCCAAATGGGATAAATTAAATTGAAGTTTACAGTTTTTTCTTCTTTTTCCCTTTCTATTCAGTAACTTTCTATCTCTATCCATCTTTTTGAGATTATTATTTAATTTTAGTTTCCTTTTATTAAGCAAAAATTAGATTCTAAAGTAGATACTTTGTGGACTTGTACTCTATAGTTTATCTTTTTTAATAAACTACTAATGAACTGCAATACAGCTTTTTCTAAAATCTCAGTTCATAATTTTTATTTTTGCTCTATCTAAAAATCTTTTTCCTTCAATTTTTCTTTCTCTTTTATAAACCTATATCTAAAAAATTTAACTTTCTGATTTTTTCTGGTAAAAACTATTTTCTTGATTTATTAAAGTTTTAATGTGATCAAGTTGGAAATAAGCTTTTCTAATTGAACTTCATTTGCTCTTCTGAAAAAGTTTTAAATTGAACTTAGAGCCTTAAACCTTTTTCATCTCCTAAAGTAGACTGAATAAATCACACTATTTCAGTCATATCTAAAATTAAGTCTCATCTCTAACGTTCATCTAGCTTTTTCCTCCAAACATCATCCACCTCTCTCTTTCTTCACTAGAAACAGCCATGATCTCTTTTTCCCTTATATCTACAAATTCCATATCTAAGTTACTTCAGAATTTCATACCAAATATCATATATAACCGCTCACTTGACACTTATAGAATTATAATTATAGCGGAGCACTTAAATAATCCAAAGAGATAAAACGACATATAATGAAATTGCAATGTAATAAGATTCAGATGCATCTTATCTGATTAAGAGCTTTAAGATTTTATTTAATATCTTAGCAAAAACTTCACATAAAGCAACTAAATTAGCTTCAGATTTTAATATTCAGCATGAAACAAAACGGAAAGTTTTTGATATTAGAAAATTTAAAGTAAGTTAAGATAAAAGAAGCATAGTAGAAGGATTAAATCATCTAAAAGACTGAGAAATGAGATAATTTAAATAGTCTGAGATAACTAAAGGCATAATCATATAGACGTACAATAGTACTATGAAATAAATAGAAAAGTAGAACCATTTATTTACCCTGAATTTATAACTTTAGAAATTGAACTATTAATTAAGAACATAGAACCCAAAGAGGCTGATAAATATAGGATAGATTAAATAAAGCAGTTTGGGAATTTTATTTTGAAACTGAATAGTGTAAAGAAGGTAATTTTTCGGAAGTAGAGATAATATATAAAAGGCTTTGCTTGAGAATCCAACCATGTGCTAGTAATTGATAGTCTATTTCTAAGATAAATTTGCATACTATGCTAATAAGCTAAGGAGCAGTATTTTACTAGTATGATCTAATATTAAGCTTTATCAAGTGGGAAAAAGAAATAAGTAGCAAAAGGCATAATAATTCAACGTCTGAATCCTCAATATCTGGAAAGAAAATAAGGAAGGATAATAAAATATTCAATAAGATTTAGATTCAAAGCCCACTTCTTACAATCTTAAACGAGATCATCTACAAAACAACTAAACAATTTTAAAAATAATATAGGCAGAGTAAAATTTTCAAAAGAAGGGAGCAAAAATAAGTCAAAACTATTACACCTAATTATTTAAAACTCTAGCAAAAAAAGAGCGCATTATACATACATCAATAAAAACAACTATCAATCATTAAACTTATTAATACTTGACTTATAATAAAGTTATTTAATTAAGTTTAATATGTTTTTCATATTATAAATTAAATATAAAAGAGGGAATTATATTTAAAGTAAGGCATTTCAATTATCTACTGAAGTATATAGTTATTAATTTCTCCTTATGGCTATATTAATTATAAGTCTACATCTCTTTGAAATATTAGGGTAGGTTTTAATAGAAAATTCTAAGTATTTATTTTAAGTGTTTGATCATTTAAGATTATATGCAATTAAAGAATATTTTAAAATGTCTAAATATATTGAAATCTAAATGAAAATTCAGCTAGCAAAATGACTAGAATCAAATTTTTTAAACTTAGACAGATTTTTGCTTCTTTAGTATTAAAATCATCAACTTACAGATCAATCAACAGAAAATTTGCAAGTGTTCAATAACTTAAATTAGATTATCTCTTCTAGTAACCTGATTAATTGTAAGTAATAAAATTAATTGATATATGCAACTTATTAATAGTAGCAATTTGGATGGTTCCTCAGCAATACTTTGCGTATAATATCTATATAGTAGTTAGAAATTAAGCTTTAAGTCTAAATTTTGATGAAAGTATAAGCTCTTATTAGTATTTTAATTTTTACATTTGTATTAATTTGAAGATGAATATCTTAATAGAAGATACTAAAACTGAATGAGTGGAATATTAACTTTGCTAGTTGTATTTTTAATATATTAAAAGTGAAATTTAAGGTTAAATAATAAGCACGAAAAAGTAATAAAGTTAAGTTTATTATTTTATAATTAAGATATAAAATCATAAAGTTGTAAATAATGCATAAATAGAGGCTAGTTATTAAGACTATATACCTATTTATTTTATAATTTTTTAACAAAAAAGCACCTTTAAATATACTCTAGCTATTAGAAATAAAGCCATCTATTATATAAAGCTTATTTTCTTTTGCTAAAAGATACTAATTGACTGTATTTATTTAAGGTGAAGCTATTAATTATAAATCCTTTAATCAAATTAGCCTTCAATAGACATTAAGCTTAAATGAACAATCTTAAACATTTAACATGCTTAATCATTTTATATCGCTCTAATGTATTTACCTGACGCTTTTAATGTCTTTTTTCTCTTTATTTACTCATCTAGTGAAACCTACTGAAGCAAATGCTAAATATATCAACATTTATGACTTTAATATTTTCTAATTTAGGTATTAATAAATAGTACCATTTTATGAATACTTAGAAAATAAGGATATAGGATTTGAAATAGGAATATGAAAAAAAGTGAGGAATTTGATGACTAACAAATTAAATATGTATAAATGTTTGTAAGTGAATCGCTTCATGTACAGGCTACTATATAAAAATAGAATAGAAATAAAATTACCAAGAAAGAAAACAAAAGAACTACACAGTCAGACTCTTTTTTGCTTCCTTCTACTGAAGCTTCTTACTATTTTTTTTATTTTTCTTCTTAGTTAAATTGGAATGATAAATTAGAGAATGTTAAACCACTAGAAAATCATTCTTAACTCGATTGAGATCTTGAAGTACTTTCTTCGCTGATAGTGCTTAAACTGGAAAATGAGCTTTAATTTTATAAAGGTTAAGTGCTATTTACTTTTCTAATTCTTTCACTCAGTTATTTTAGAGTCACAAAGCTATCTTTTCCAAGACTTGCTTCTTTGATATGCTTCTCAAGCCTGCTAAATTTATTTTTTCATTCGGCTTATTTATTTAGCTGTAAGGAATAGACCATAAACTTTTTTCAATCTTATGATTCTTATTATTCCATTTCTATCAAGCTTATATTGCCAACTTTTGCTTCTAGTTTGTTTTATTTTTATTATTAGAGTGCTTAAATTTTGTTAGCTTGCTTTTTTTAATTAAATTCTTGAGAGCTACTTCAGTTAGATTAGCTTTGATTGCTTCTTTCGTTAGGAATGGAATCTGAATCCTTTTTGATAAATCTCTTAGTTTAGCTTTACTTATTCATATTTTGATTTAGACTCTCTAAATTTCCTTTAAAAGACTGATCTAAATCTTTAAATCTTTCAGTAAAGACTATTACGTCCGTAGCATAGTAATCATCGCAAATTTATCGCATCTTTTAATGCTAGAAGTTCTAATTTTCAGCACCCTTAAAGCTTTTCTATTCTAATTTGCTTTTAAGCTTTTGCTCGGAGCCTTACTCATCATAACTCGTCCATAATTAACACGCCTACCCTTATTTATCCAAGGAGAGTTTGTTTTTCTTACTCTCCAACCCCAAACTCTCCTAATTTCTTCCTATAGTAACGCGATTTTTACATTCATCTATATTTTGCTTCCACATTTTTTTAATAAAAGTGAATGCATAGAGAAATTTAAATCTCAGAAATGTTTAATAATTGAAAAACCTTTGGCTAGCTATATACTCAATATGGAGTATAATTTAGATTCCTTAATAATAAAATCTTAACTTTGCATAAAAGAGTGCTTGTAGTTATCACCATTAAGAGTGATATAGTTTTGTCTATAAATAGTAAAGAAAATAAAATTAGTTATAAGTAAGACTATAAAAGGGATATTTAAGTTTAGTACATTTTAAGTTGGCTCATTAGCCAGGATAATAACTACAGATATAAAAAAGGATATGTTTGCATTTATGAGTATTAAAATAATAACCGAGAGAGAGATAAAAATATATAAAATTAATAGGCAGCTTGAAGAAATTTAAAGTCTGCCGTTTATAACTGGTAAGGGTTATAAATATATAGTGATATAAACTTAGATTAAGGAAATGAATATTTAACTACATCAATTGAGCATTATATGAATAGTGTAAGAAAGATATATTACTAAGAAAGAAATAATGATTATTTTTAAGTTTGTAAGTTCTACTGAAAGATTTTCATTCATATTTTATTTAATAGGTATTGGCTTTATATCAGTTCTATATTTAAGTGATATTAACGTTTTAGAAATTAATTTATAATAGACTGAATGAATAATCTTAATTATGATAACAGAAGCTCTATTATAAATATAGAAATTATTATTTTTCATTGGTAATGATTATTTAAAATACTTATGAATAACTTAAAATTTCAATACACTCTAATAGAAAGAAATTTTTGGTTTGCTTTAAGTCAAATATTGAGAATTTATCTTATCAAATATGAAAATCAACAAAATCTTAATATGAATCAAATTCTACTAAACACAAACGTGTAGTCTAAAGTTATTCTTATATTTCTTTTTGTTAATTTCCTAAGTAGAAATGCAAGATTTAATTAATTTCAATAAATGATAATTATGTCCCTTTTACATATCTTCTAAGTATCAAATGTATTTCACCTGAATTTTATACTTTAAAGCTAATTTTTCAACCAAGTCGCTTATAATTTTTCTTAATTGTGTTGAATATTGACCATATAATATATTAAGCAGTTATCTATTTATTACAAGAGAGTATTTTACTAAGCTTAATATAATAAAATAGAGTATCTTTGCTCTTAAATCTTTAGATGAAATATTAGTTCTAGTTACTATCATTTTCTTGATATTCAGGTTTAGCCTATGATTTAATACAGACTTGTATGGTTAGCTTAGTGTATTATGGTATTTGATTTATTTGATGATTAATATGACTATGATTAACTGACTAGCTAGCAGAATTCTTTTGAAAATATAATTACATGGGAAGGTTAATTTCTATTGTAATTTTATTTGATATTAGAGATTCTTCAAGAATAATACTTCAACATGTCAACCCTTTTAGCAATGTAGGTATCAAAACCTCATATGAAATTTGAGGATTTGGAGAGTTATGAAAAATGGGAGTTGCAAGCTGAGACTAGAAATAAAAGTTTGATTTTAGTTAAGGAAGTAAAGATTATAAATGAGTTAGTTGGTGATAATTGTAAAAGGATATATTACTTATCCATTTAATTAATAAGTTAAATATTATAAGCATTATAAAGCTATAATAAAATGTAAGTTTAACTTATCCCAAAGTATTAGTTATTGATTAAAAGATGATTTATTGCTATGCTAGTTACTATTAATTGAATAGCTATAGCTTTAGAAGCATAATATGATCTTGAAGTTGACTTAACTGATTGTTATTATTCCTTCTTAAGCTTCCATGTTATATAATTAGTTTCTGAAATAGGTATATTAGTTAGCTAGTTGTCTATATATTAGTTACTGAATAAACTTATTTAATTATATCTAATAACAGTAGATTATATTACTAGATACTTATATAAATACCATTGTTTAAAGAATCCTTTTTAATTATTAGCTATATATCATTATATTTTTCCCTATGCAAGCAGATAATTTATCTGCTCTATTCCTTCAATATGGGAATTACTAGATCTAATACTCTGCTATTTATCAGGTTTATTATAATTGCTTTTAATAGTAAGCCAAAGCAATTTAATCTATTCCTAAGATCTTAAAATAATGATGATGTTGGTCTTAAAAACTAGAAAATTAGAGTAAATCTCAGATATGCTAACTATGAATTTCCATACCTTAAAGGTTAGTCTTAAGTGATTTTAGGATTTAGAAATTCTAGTAGCTTATTTTAAATATTCTGGCTCTAATAAAAAATCTGAAAGATAAGCAAATTTAAGTTATAAAAAGACTAAAATAACTTTAAAAATAGCTTCTAGCATATATGTCAACAGCAGATCTAAGTCTATGATTCATAGATATTAAATAAGATAATTTAGTTCTTTAATAACTTTAATCAAGCATAATATGGCTATAATAACTAAAATTAAAACAAATATTCAAAATCAGAAATAGAACCTTGATATGTATAGTAATAGCTTCTAATATGAGACTTACTAGTTAATCTCAAAAAGGGAATCAATACATTATACAATAGTCCTTTCATATTTCTTTTTAACTTTATATTTAAAACTATATTTAGTGAAGATTCAAGAGTTAATTTACAAAGTAAACGATAAATCTAATTTAAATCAAATAAAGGCTCTATATGTCTATTATCTAGATTCAAATAACTAAACTAATATCAAATAAACACCAAAAAGCTAACCTACTAGTCTTATCAAATATCTACTATCTAATTTCCATATTTTGCTTAAGAAACACTTACTATTAAGGATATAAAAAGCTTAAGTTATCATTTGCTTATTTTATTATAAAAGGCTAATTAATATACCTATTAAGCTTTGCTTTATATAAAAGACTAAGTTTATAAGAACATCAAGTTGTACTATTTTAATTATCCAAATCATATTTAATATCTTTTAGTAGGAACATTGGCTTTTTAGTCTAATAGATATATAACATAACATAATTTATTAAAGTGACTTCGCCTTTATTTGGTTTGCCACTATTTAGTTTATGAGTTTTAAGATGTAAATGAATCGTTCAGGTCTTCTTCTGAGCTAGCTTCTTCTATTCTTCTATTATCATATCGTGTTGTATATATTTAACCTTTCTTGATCTTAGGAATTTTTCTTCAATCTCAATTAGGTCCCAACATCTTCCTCGTCCTTCTTTTTTGAGCATTTACTATATCCAATAGTAATTAATCTCCACCGTATAATTTTTTCTTGTAAATTCTTCCTTCTGGAGAACAATATAATTTTGTCATATTATTTCATATCTTTCAATTATTAGATTCTTGCTTCTTCTGAAAATACCAGCATCTTCTAAAGATGTGTCCAACCTTTTAGCAATAAAAACATCTAGTTTTACAATATTTCGAGTTATGTCCTATTTTTAAGTATTTTTAGCATTTTTGGAATTTTAAAAAATTGACAATTTTTTTCCGATCCGAAAAAGAATTTAAATTTTGTTCTTCTATTACCATAGAAACATTATTAAGATTAAAATTCTATGGTTTATTAATTTCTACTATTTTTGTTCCGTTTTTCCAGTTTTTAATTACCTTGCAACATCAAGTCTTTAGGGTTTATTTCCGTTTTTAACCATTAATTTTCATTTTATAATTATTGCCTAGTAAAAGTTAGAGAATCTAATCGTTAAATAAAGTATAGAAATGATTGTTACATTTTTTGTTTTCCACTTCTAGGGAGTATATTTCGATTAGAGAGTTTTATTGTTCGATTTCCTTTTAGTTTTTGGTGAATTATTTCTTAGGAGCCATTTTATTTTTTTATCATAAATAAATAAAAAGATTATAGAGCGCATAGCACCTCAATGGCGCGCAGCTCTTTCAATATTAATATTTAATATTAAGAAAAATGTTATCGAGTTTCTTGTTAAAATTATAGAGGTCTGATGAGTCATGTCAGCTTCTCCAAATGGGGAATCTTCTTATTAAAAATTATTCTTAAATCTTGAGTTCAATGCTTCAGTCTTCTTGAATAAGGTCCAAATAAGAGATAGTTATTAAGTCGGTAATTAGAAGACCCGTCAGTCAAACTTTCATACTGCTAGAGAGAACCCTCGGGGTAAGTTAGGTATGTCTCAACGGAGCTTATCCATCCTTTCCCGTGGTGTCATCTAGTGCGTGATTACTCGCAATGCAGTATACACTACACCAGATTACCTACTAGTTTGGCTGACGCGGCCGACATCCATTTTATATATAATATACTAATAATAAAATAAATAGATCTTTAGTTATTAACTTTAGAATGAGTAGTTTAGTTATTAGTTTCTAAGATTTACTAAGGGAATATCTTTTAGTTAAGACCGAGATAAAAAACTATAAGAAGGCTTAATCATGACTCTTCTATATTCAACGTAATTTTGAGTGAAGATTTAAGTAAGAAAAATACCAAATTTATTAAACTTATAGAGCTTTATAATGATTAGTAAGAATCTGACTAACTTCAAATTAAAAATGAATCACATAAATTTATTTGGCTGAAAGAGAAAAATATTACTAGTAATCTATTTAAATAAGCAAGAAATATCTGTAATAAGCTATTTAGTACTTATAGTTCATTGATAGGGTTATTAGAGATTCTAATTTTAAGTCTGAAAATTAGAAAAAGAAAGCTTAAAACTTTATAAAATACTTTATATTAAGATAAAAAATCATAATTTAAATTTAAAGAACTTAGAAGATAGCTCAAAGTAATGATAAATTAACTTTTAGAAAAATAAGGAAGCGAGTAGACATGAAGGATATTAAAAAAGAAAAATCAAGAAAAAAATTATATAAATGGAGAAAAATACGAAAGATTAACTTAAAAATGTTTAAAAAGAGAAATAAAAATTTAAAATTTGAAGATAATGAAAAATAAGGAAAAAAGATGGCAAAATTATTTTTAAAAATTAAAAAGAACTATAAAATAAAAAAAATTTAGAGAAATTATATTAGACAGAAATAATAAAAAATTTTAAGCATTCATAATTCTTCAATATCTTATAAATTATAAACTAAAATTAACTCTTAATTTAAATTTTTTATTTCTGTTTATTTCTAACTTAATGCTAAGTCTACAATCTTAATATATTTTAGTGTTCTTTATATTCTATTTACTTTTAAAATTTCGACATCCTTTCTATACTTCAATCTCTTTAATTTAAATTAATAAGATATGACTGGATATCTATAGATTTTAATGAAAAAATTTTGTTTTGAAAAGTAAAAGGCATCATTTACCTCTATTTAAAGAAATTATAATTAGCTGAAAAGGAGAAGATTAAAATTGCACAGCACTAAATAAATTAATATGCTCCAAATTATAATTAACTAAATATATCTGATGATACATTATATTTTTATTTATTTTATCTAAGTTTGTCAAGCTATAGCTATTTTTATAAATTCCTAAACCGCTTTGTTGGTTTATTTATAATGCTAACTTTTCAAATGTTTCCAATAATTCTAATTTATTATAAATTTGCAAACGGTTAACTTAATATTCATAAAAATATTTTATGCCTTTTATGAACTTAATTTATTTTCACCACTTTTAATTCATTTAATTATACTCAAAATTATAATTTTAAGCCTTTAAGGGAAAATTATTTTATAGGTATTTAATCTTTCAACTTTTTGGTTCATTTCATCTTTATCAATCAATTTAAATGAAAGCTATCAAACATAATTTAAAGATGATATTTATTAACTAATTATTTATTAACTTTCATATTTTGAGGATAACCTAGCTACGTCATACTGCTTAACTGATAGCCTCTAGACGAATAATACGAGGATATTCTCCTACTGATTTTCAATCGTCCAAAGATCACTATGTGTATTAAATAAATATTCTATGATCATATTTTCATGCCTCTATCGAATTCGGATAAACTTCAGATGCCTTTCCTTCAAGAACTTAAATCCAGCTAGAGGCTTCCCTATGAGTTGGAGGTATAATCAGACAGTTCAAAATCTTGCTCCTGCTATTCTTCAAATTATTTTAAATAAAATATAAAAATAAGGAATTTATTTAAATAAAATGTATTATTTTAAGAAATTAATTTCTTAATTTATATTTAAAAATATTTATATTAGCAATCTTTGAGAAAAGTAGATATTATAAAAATCCACTATGCTAAATCTTTTATCTCATTTCAATTTTTAGTTTTATACTTTTTCTTATTTTCACTCTATTAAAAAAGTTACTTTTATAAATTTCAGTTCCAAATATTATATAAATGATTTTCCT
Organism: Loxodes magnus; assembly: GCA_946699065.1. Lineage (NCBI taxonomy): Eukaryota > Ciliophora > Karyorelictea > Loxodida > Loxodidae > Loxodes > Loxodes magnus. Next base: position 44,802 of record CAMPDV010001664.1, read on the forward strand.
TTTTATATGAAAAGATATTTTATTTATAATTATTTTCTTATATTCTTGAGAATTGTAATGATTAAATATATCCTTAAATTATAGCTATCATATCTAGAATTAAAATTAGCATATTATAATTTCAGAATGATTATTAATATATAATATTATATATAAAATGGCTTCTAAGAAATAACAGAACTTTGAACAAAACATTTAAACAGGAAAATTCTCTAAAAAATAAAAATTTGAAATAATTACAATGAGTGAAAGTGAGAAATATGATTGATATGACGAACATTAACCACTTGGAAATCCAGAACTAAAAACTCCCGACACAAAATCAAATAGAAATATTATCTAAGTCATTAAAAGAGTTTATGTTTAAAAATAGATACCTCACTGATAAAGTAGAAAAATTAGAAAAACTAATAACGTCTACTTGAGAAACAATATTAATAATCATAAGAAATAGAAAACAAACTGGAACAAAGAATTCTTTAAATTTAATAATAAATTCAGGTTACACCATTTTCGATTTAACAGAATTAATCAGATCCTATGGAAATAGAAAATGAAGCCTCAAATTAAAATAAACAGTAAACGTTTATTTAAAATAAGTAGTAAATTTAAATTAAATAAGTGTTACAGGAATAATAGTTTAAAAGAAGAATAAAATGCTACGTGTGCAATAAATAACACCAATGAAAATAATGCTACTAACTAAGCGAAATTTAAAGAAAGAATAAATAAGATATTTTTAGAAAACTATTTAGGATATATCCAACATAAAGCGGAAAATTTATAGAAAAAAATTCTTTAATTCAAATCTTAATCCTTGGAGAAATAATTAGGAACGCTACGTGCAAGATGAAGACTATTCAGAATATTAAAGGATGATGCACTAATGAATTGCTACACCGCCTAACTAAGCCTAGTAGAAATTAAAGACAAACTAATGGAGACAAGCTGATAGAATAGGTCAGATGGGTGACTACAAAGGCTTTAACAAAGCTTTTTAACTTTAACTTTTAATAATTTGATAGAACTTGAATTATATTTAACTTTTTTAATATCTATATAAAGAAAAATATTAGTTATATCCCATAAAACTAGTAAATTAAATAAGATACAAACTACTTTTTTATTTTGATTGAACATAAATTAACAAAATAAATAAATTAGTAAGCTTTTGAAGTAGTTTATCCATAGCAAGCTAATAAGTTAATAAAAGCTAGGATACCTTATAGTTATAATTAAAGATATTTTTTATTATAATAAATAAATAAATAAATAAATTCGATTATAGAGCGCGTAGCACTCTTGTTGGTGCGCAGCTCTTTAAAAAAATCTTTCATACTGACAAGAATGTTTGTTACTGATAAAATTATCAGATACTGATAAACCTTGTTCAATACTGGTATAATTATTCAGTACTGATAAAAATGTTCAATACTGATATAATTTTAGAATACTCGTAATCTTTAATACTTGCTGGAGGTCCAAGGACATGGCAGGATTGTGTCCCATTGCATCACCAAAGCAGAGGACGACATGTGTCAATTATGGGTACTTAAATTCCCCACCTCTGATGAAGCTCGCAATATTATTTCTTTTTCGTTCCACAATTAAAAATAAACGAAGCCAAGCCAGTGTCGAAGGTCTAAGAATCTTATGTCTTGAGGCCAAACCAAAGCAGAGGAAGACATAAAGTCGATTATGGGTACTTAACTTCCACAAGTTCTGATGAAGATGACCTTGTTGTTCACCTTCGAACAACTATGGCGGTTTTAAAATATGTATAATAATTAAAGCATTTATGATATCAATAATCAAACTTTAGTTAATCTCATTAAGTTGTCTAAAAGTAAATTTAGTTATATAATTATTAATTTTTTTATTAAAAATGATAAGCTTAATTTAGATTATGTATAGCTTTATCTTTATTTTATTGAAATAGTTTAGATTATTAAATTAATTTTAAGTTTATTTGTTCATTGTTAACTTTTGATTTCTTTCAATTAAAAATCCTTCAAAATATAGCATAGATTTATTATTTTATAGCTTTCTATTCCTTTTTCCTATTTTATATTCAATCTGTCTTCTCGAAAGTTAAATTTAAATTTTAGGACTTCATATTCATAGAAAAGATAAGACCTTATAAAGTTGTTTAATTGAAAGTAGCTTAGAATAATTATGGTTAATTCTATTTCTTCTAATTTTTAGTTTTTATAAATCTTATAATTTTTGATAATTATTTTAAAGGTTTAAGATGTAATATTTACTTTTAAATAAGTAATTGAAATACTTTCATTCAAGTTATTAAATAAAGGATTATAAGTAAATATTTTAGTTCTAGTTTAAAATTTCTACTTTAAAATTATTTAGAATATTTTAGTTTAATCTATTTAAGAATAATTTTATTTCTTAATGTTTTAAATTAAATTTATTTTCTTATATAGTGCTTATAGATTTGTATAAACATAAGAAGATATGACCCTATCATATAAATTAAATTAAAGCCTTGTCCTTTATGAATTTAGATGTTATTACTATTAAATACTAAAGTATATAAATAGTAATATTATGATCTTCATTATATCCAATTTACTAAGATATTATCTAAAATATTCTGTTAATAAGCTATATGTAATTTAGTTTATAACATTCTATTCTCCTTTAATATAAGAAGATATTTCTAAATAATAAAAGTTTAATGCTTTAACACTTAGATAGCCTTATTAATATAAACATTTGAAAATAATTCACTTTTGTCATAATAAAGTAATTTATAAGATTGAAAGCTAAATAGAATATAAATCTAAGACAAATATTACACTTTTTCATTCTAAGAGGGCTAAATTTAATAGCTAAGATATTATTTCAATTAACTTAAACAAATGTATGTTTCTTTATCTAATAAAATTATATATATTTATAAGTTTGTAACAGAAATTGGTTAAAAGAAAAAGAAATTAAGTGAGATTGATCAATTAATTAACATTAATGGACTTATAAAAGAGGAGGCTAAGAGATCTAACTCTCAGAGTAGATTCGGACTCAAGTTTTTTTGTCAAGCTAAAACTTTTGTATGATCTATTAAAGGAGGATTCACATTAATTAATTACTATTATATATAATAAACAAAATTTAATGCTAAAATCTTCTTATATAAAAAGGATAACTCTCTCTTAAGCAGCGATCAGTAAATCATCCTTCAAGAAATTCAAAAAATGTAAAGTAAAATGATAGTTTTTACGCAAAGTACAAGAACTTGAAAGAAAAATCTAGTAACTTATTTCAAACATCTTAAAACCAAATAACTAAAATCTACAGTCTAATAAGTACAGAATTTAACAAATTAAAATAAAATTTATTAACTAGTCAAGCGCATTGAAAGCTTGTTTTTTGAAAATATATCAACATTTTATTCATGGACGTAAAACCCAATAAAAAATGTCTTCAACTAAAGAAAAGAAATAATGCATGTATTGCGAGATATAAGGACTTATTTTAAGATAATACTGAAGATTTTAACAAAAAATAAGAACTAGAAAGCTTTAGAATAAGGAGATAGATAAGTAATCTTTACTGTACTTCAGGAGGCCTATTATACAGAAAAAAAGAACTACAAAGGAAGTAAAATTTTAATGAGCATCGCATTTTTTAATAAAGGAGAAACATAAATACAATTGGAATCGAACTTGACTGAAGCAAGATATCTACAATTAAAAAGAGTAAACATATTACTGAAAGATATTCATTTAAAAAAGATTATTCAGAAGAAACTTGTAAATTTAATATTTGAATCGATCAATAAACTTTAAAATAGTGAGCATCCTAATTGAAAGGTGGTATTAGTATACTTCGTTATTATTATATATATAAAATGGCTTCTAAGAAATAACAGAATTTTGAACAAAACATTTAAACAGGAAAATTCTCTAAAAAATGAAAAAACGAAATAATTACAATGAGTGAAAGTGAAAAATATGATTGATATGACGAACATTAACCACTTGGAAATCCAGAACTAAAAACTCCCGACACAAAATCAAATAGAAATATTATCTAAGTAATTAAAAGAGTTTATGTTTAAAAATAGATACCTCACTGATAAAGTAGAAAAATTAGAAAAACTAATAACGTCTTTACTTGAGAAACAATATTAATAATCATAAGAAATAGAAAACGAACTGGAACAAAGAATTTTTTAAATTTAATAATAAATTCAGGTTACGCCATTTTCGTTTTAACAGAATTAATCAGATCCTATGGAAATAGAAAATGAAGCCTCAAATTAAAATAAACAGTAAACGTTTATTTAAAATAAGTAGTAAATTTAAATTAAATAAGTGTTACAGGAATAATAGTTTAAAAGAAGAATAAAATGCTACGTGTGCAATAAATAACATCAATGAAAATACTGCTACTAACTAAGCGAAATTTAAAGAAAGAATAAATAAGATATTTTTAGAAAACTATTTAGGATATATCCAACATAAAGCGGAAAATTTATAGAAAAAAATTCTTAATTCAAATCTTAATCCTTGGAGAAATAATTAGGAACGCTACATGCAAGATGAAGACTATTCAGAATATTAAAGGATGGTGCACTAATGAAGTGCTACACCACCTAACTAAGCCTAGTAGAAATTCAAGACAAACTAATGGAGACAAGCTGATAGAATAGGTCAGATGGGTGACTACTAAGGCTTTAGCAAAGCTTTTTAACTTTAACTTTAACTTTACTTTAACAATTTCACATTCTCTTTATTTTTTTTTAATAAATTTTCTTTAAAGATTTTATTTGTGTAAATAGAAAAGTGTAGTTTTTTATGATTTATAACGACTTTTTATATTTATTACTTTTACGATTTCGATCTTTTAATTTTTTTTAATCTATCTATTGTGAATGTAAAATACTTTTTTTTAATTTTTTTTACTTTACTAGGATTTTTTTTTATTACTTTTTTATTTTGATTAATTTCACTTTTTATTTTGATTAATTTCGCTTTTTATTGTATTGCTTATTTTTAAGTTTTATTTTATTTTGACTTTTTTTTTAATTTTTATTGTAAATTTCAAATTTTTTTAATTAATAAAGTTGATTGGAATTCTTTTACTTAATCTTTTTTGTTTAAATTGTCCATATTTTCTTACTTTTTTTCTGCGTTACTTTGCTTTATTTTTAGATTAAAAGAAAGATCTGAAAAAAAACTTTACTTACTTATATATAAGTGAACCCCAGATTTACTTCTCATCTTTTAGTTTTTATTTATTGAATTAGTCTTTAATCCTTTTACTTAATCACTTTTATTTTTTATTCAAATTCAAATAGAAAAATTTGTTGACAATATTTTTTGAAAAATATTTATATATTTTTGCTTATTTTCTTATACATTTTTTCTTTTTGCATGTATCTAATAAATTATTTTATAAACGAAAAAATAAATTTAAATAACAGACTTTTTACTTGAATCATTCTTTTGATTTTTTAATTAACATTTTTTTATTAATATTTTTTCGTAATAATAATAATAATAATATGAACTAAAAGTTAAGTGGAGTTCTTTGGGCTTCCAACCAGTTTCGCTCCGCCATTTTTTTATACGTGGATGTATACCACGACCTCTTTTTGTATGATGGAGGTTACCACGGATGATTTTCGGTGTTTCTTATGTTCAATTTCTGCCTGTATATACCAGTTTTAGTTAATCATAATTTGTTAATATTTCTTCACATTCTTTTTTCTTCTGATATTTTGAATTTTTTTCATTCTTGACATTGCCTCAAGATGTGATTATCTTAATTGCAGTATCAACATTTCTTCTTTTGATTTTACACATATATTTTTTAAAAGATTTTTTATTCAATTTTTTCAATTCTCTTTATTATACTTGTATCTAGAGTTAAATCATTTTAATTATTTTTTTCTTATTTTTAGAAAGGAGCATTTTCAATGTCCATTTTTTGAGCTTATTTAAAGTTTGATTAAGATTATTCATATAGTTACTGTTCTGTAATCAAATTGTTTTAGATTAATTGTCATCTTAATATCAGTAGTTCGTTGTTCTAGTCATCTATATTATTTATAAGTTCTCTGATTTCTTCTCCTTGATTATAGATAACTTCCTCATAATTAGATATTTACTTCCTCATTTTTTGTAGTAGATCTTACAGTTGTGGGTCATTGTCAGATTTAGATTCGTTCATTTCAACTGTTCCGATCATAATTTTTCCTTCAGGTGAAGAACTTGAATGCTCTTGCCTTAGTTATTTTTTCAATAATTCTCTAGTGGCTTTCTTTTTAGCGTTTTTAATTTGGTTTCTTGAAAGTCGAATGTTTTGCTCCATTTTTTTTCTGTTAATATTTTTTCATTTAAGTGAACTTTATTACATTTATTTTAATTGTTTAATTTTAATAATTTTTTAGTTTTTTTTTAATATTTTTATGTCTTTTAAATTTATTCTTAAAAAAATATAAATATCTAAATCCTTGTTTTCTTTATTTTTAAAAGTAAATATTTCAGAGAAAATAATTTCAAAATTCATTTTTTTGTTAATATTTGCTTTCGGAAAAATTTCCCAATACTTTTTTAAATTATTTTTTTATAATTTTTTTAAGCCTTAAATTTTTACAACTTTGTTTCGTCTCAAAATATTCATGTAGTGTAAAACTCTGAACGAAAAAAGGCTTTTGCACTTTTTGCAATATTGAAAGGATCTTTATCACTTTCCGATTTCCAAAATCCATTAAAAAAATTCCCTTTTTAAAGCTTTGTTTCTTAAATTTTTTGAAATTATTCCGTCCAAAAAATTCTTGATGTGCAAAAAGCTGAGCAAAAACGAAAGTAGATTTTTCACGATTTAATGCTTTATATACTCTTATTTCTCCTTTTCATTTAGCTTGAAACAAAATATCAAAACAAAGATCAAAAATTTTTATCGCAACCAAAATTTTGTATAAAATATTTTTTAATTCTCATTTTTTTTTCAAGACCCTTTTATATAAAGAAATTTTTTTGAAATTTTATTCCAATTTGACTTTTTTTATCCCGATTTCCCTAACTTTATTTCTTCCCAAAAATTTCCTCTAGTGCAAAGCGTTGAGCTAATAAAGGTGTTTTTATTTTTAAGAATTTCAGGCTTCAGAATATTCAAAGAAAAAAAAATTATTGTTACTATAGTAAAAAGTGTTTCCTTAGTGTAAAAAAAAATATAGCATTAAATATAAAAATAAAAAATAGTAAAATAAGAATTAAAAATGATAAACATACTCAAATTAAATTTAAATAATAAGTAACTTAAAAAAATAAAATACATATCTCAAAAACGAAAATTTTTATGAACTAGAACATAATTCAAAAATTTTTCAAATAATATACTTAAAAATTAAAAATATTTGTCTCTGACTTAAAAAAATGAAATTAGAAATAAAATTATAAAATAATTTAGAAAATAAGTTTAAAATAAAATTAACTTTAATAGAAAATGAAATTAAGCTTACTTGAAGGAATAAAGACTTAGAAAAAAATCTAAATCTAAATTTTTTTTTTAGCTTTTGTTTTAAAATTAAGTTAAAAAGTATAAAATATTCAATAAGAAAAGAACTTAATAATTATAATCCTTTAATATAAAAAATTTAAACTTTAACTCCATAGAATTTCTCAACTCTTTATGTATCTCAAATTGTCCTCCACACTCATGATAACACCATTCATAGTACAATTCTAAAATTGCAAACCTAAATCACTGTAAATCTTGGTCCAATCAATCTAAAATAATTAAATAAGTAATTTTAAACTTACCTATTGCTAGCTAACGTTCTCAACATCATTCAATAACCCTCCTATATTCTATCTTCGGAAATTGTAATCACTTGATTAAGCAGTGTAAATGCTTCCATTACTTGATACTAGCCAACTGTTGTCCCTTGATAACGATAAACTACCCACAGTGTCAGTATGACCCATTAGTACACATATACATATTCCAGAAGATAAGTTCCATATTCTTATAGTCTTTTCATGTGATCCAGATAAGATAAATTTGTTATTACTTGAGAATATTACCGCAGACACATAAGAAATATGTCCCGAAAATATCTTGATACATTACTACGTCCTTACATCTCATAGTCTCACCGTATTATCACTACTTCCCGATACAATGAACTCTGAATCACTGGATATAGCCACAGATTTAGAATCAGTGTGACCACTCATGTTCTTACAGGTATCTGTCTTGATGTCCCATAGTCTCACCATCTTATTTCTATCTCCCGATACGATGAAGTCATTTTTTGGTGAGATGGTCACGGATTTTACCGAGTTTGAGTGTCCAGTGAAAATGTGAGAGAATTCAGTGATTATGGAAGTTAAGTTGGAGTTGGAAAGATCGCAGTTTATGAATTTAGCGTTTCTGAGGTTCGCTAATTGGAGATTAGAGTTGGAGAAATTACAATTAGTAAAGGTGGTGTCTGAGAGATCTGCGTTAGTTAAGTTGATGTTCTAGAAATCTTAATTGTTGAATGCGAAGTTCATGTAGTTTAACATTGTTAAGGCATTTGCTGCTGCTACTTACGTTTTTGGTTTATTCTTAGATAAATTCAAGATCTATAGCATATATTGCTAGTTCTTTTCTGATTTTAATTAAATAAGTCATAAAGTATCAATGATTTTTTGCAAACACTAACTGTATTCAAAGTATTTTTCAAGATGAAATACATATAGATTTATTTATTTTGGAATTCGTCGAGGATATTTTGAAGGTGCTGAATGTTTACAATTTTTAGTTCTTAAGGTGACTATTTCATGACTTAAACTGGTTATATCTATTCTGGAACTTTTGGCTGAATTTATTATGTAGCTTGTTATCCTTAGATTTATTTTTGGTTTCTTTTTAGGGTTTTCTTAATTATTATGCCTGATTTTATGTTATTTGATTTTATAGATCTGTATATTTTTTTATAAAAACTGTAAAATCTTATATATTTACTCTTTATTCTTGCTTCATACTCATAATCTCTTAAAATACTTTAAACAAAATTTCTTAAAGTGTTTTATAATTTTCGTTAGCGTCTTAGTAATTTAATTCTCTTACACTTTGAATATTATTCTACTGACCTTCAAAATCCTTTACCAATTCATTCAAAGTATTTATATTACGATTGCATTCCTAACTTGTTACTATCTTTAAAATCTTTATTTGCTAATACTTCTCACTGATAGCATTTATCTTTCTTAAGACTTCCTCAATTTAATTTAAGATCTTCTAGCGCTCATTAATTTCTCTTTAACATAGTATCTACGTAACTTATTTTACTATTTCACTAAATATATTTTGAAAATCTATACAAGTTTTTTTGATATTTATGATATTTTATTTTTAAACGTTTACTTTTCCGATAAGTCTTTCATTAACAATAAAAATTAGCTTAATTCTCAAAAATATTTAACTTTTACATAAATATTCTTTTATGTTGAAATCTTTCAGATTCTTTTCTACTATACTAACTTTTTTGTTGTGAATCTGACATTTAATTTTATCAGTTTATTAAGAAAGCTTTTTAAGACATTTAGTACAACGAACACATCCACATGTTAATTTTTTAGGTTATCTTTGATTTTAGTCAAAAACTTTTTTACATTTTTAACAGACGGTTAAATCCATTACTTATAATTGACTTAAAAAAAGTCTCTCAATAAATATTATTTATTACAATGAAATTAAAATTGATAAAAAATAAATATTAATTAAAAATAAGAATTAATCAAAATTACTAGTTATTTTGAAAGAAAAATGTAATTGAAAAGAAAATTAAAAATTTTATAACTATTATAAAATAATATAATAAAAAGACATTTAATTTTGAAAAACTATAATTTTTCGTCAATAATAAAATTAAATATCTAGAGCTATTTCATTTATAAATTTATAAGAATAAAATTTCATTTTTCAATAAAATATTAAATAAAATTATTAAAAACTTAAACTACAAGTGGTAAAGACTAAATTCAAATTTAAAAATTTATTAATAATAGTAAATAAATTTTAAACTATAATAAAAAAATAAAAAAATTCAAATTTATTAATAAAATTAAAAAAAAATTCTTATAATAACTAAATAAAATTTATTTTTTTTATTTTAAAAGAATGAAACTATATATGATATGTATGTAATTTAAAATTTAATAATTAACAAAAAAATCTTATAATTTCAAATTTAACGATTTCAAATTAAAAATTTGTATTAATATATAACGTATATTATTTAAAATTTAGAATAAAAAATCTTTATACATATGAAAAAAATTTGCAAACTTAAACCTAATTTTTAAAAATAACATTTTTTTAATATACATAAAAAATCTTATTTAATACCTGAAAATTATTCAATATCAAGCATAATGATATAATTATCTAAAATTAAATTATTAAATTTATTTGGTTAAAAATTCAAATAATATTTAAATTTATATAATATAATTTGCTTAAAAAGTTAAAGAAATAAACTAAGATACGATTTTAAAAAAGATATATAGTTTAAATAAAAATAAAAAATCATAAGAAATAAATTTAAAATGACATAAATGACAAAAATAAATTAATATTAAAAGAAAAAATAAATAAAATTAAAAAAAATGTTAAATAAAAATTTAAGTAAAGAAAAAGAAAAAATAATAAAAAAATATTAAACTATAATAAAATATAGATATATTAAGAATTAGAAAAATAATCTAATAAGACTAAAAAATGATTAAAATATTAAAAAATTAATTTTTAATACAAAAATTTAATTGAAATGAATGAAAATAAACATTTTAATTCAAATAAAAAAAACATATAAGACTAATAAAAGCCATATAAGAACCTATTAAGAAAAAAACAAATTAAAAAAATAAATATCTTTATAAATCTTATATGAAAAGAAATAAAAAAACAAAATAATTTTCTTTATACATCAATCAAAAGTAAACATTATATGTTCAATATAATTTGCTTAATAATTTTAGTCTCAAGTAAATACTTTGAAATCATGATAATTTTTTTTCAGTATTTTTATTAATAAAAAATTTGTATTAATTACAACTTTTTTTACGCACTTATCTGAAGCTGCTTTTTGATAAATTTAACTTATTTAATAATAATTTTTCAAATAAATATTTTTTTGATCTTTATAACTAAATTTAAATTTAACTAAAAGAGTCTTGTGACATCTTTTTTTTTGAAATTGCTTCTTTCAATTAAAAAAGTTATTATGCTATTTAAAAGTTTTTCATTTATTCACACTTTCATCTTCATCTTCTTCTTCAGCTTGATCAACTTCTTCATCAGTTTATTCCTTCTATTCTTCCTTTTACTCTTCATGTTCTCTTCCTCCTCTTTATCTACCTCATTCTCTTCATCTTTTTCTCGATCTTTAATTTCTTCTCCCTTAGTTGCCTAATTTTCTAATCAATAATCTTTTTCCAGTTCAAATAACTCTAATCTCCTTTTAATTAACATCCTATGTAAAATTTTATTTGCAAATCAATGTATTCTAATTTGTTTTTTGAAAATTATTTGATATAGCTTTGGTCTTATGTTATTAGTCTTCTAATCTCACATTATCCAATCTTTGCTATTATCCATTCCCGCATGTCTATATAGCAATCACAATCCAGAATATGCTAAAACTTATCAAATTCTCCACAAATGCAATGGGGATTCTCGATAGAATAATATCTGTCTTGAAGGTCTTTTCGAAAGTTGTAGTTGTATGATCTGGGTCTGTATATACTAATTATTTCTCTTCGATATTATCCATTTAACTTTGGATAGATAATTTTCGGGATCTATTATTTTTATAAGACTTATTCTATAAATAACTTCGCAGTGGGCATCTTTTTTTACCTTTAAGTGGTTACTTTATAGAATTAATGTTGAATCTTACTTTTAAAATATTTCATAAAAGTATTAATGCTACTATTATATTCCTAATTATTAATATCTATTTCATAATATTCAGATAGTCTTGTTACTTAATTTCTATATTAATATCCTTCTTATCAGTTATTCTTAAAAAGAGATTCTATTGTTGATAAAGGATGATTAATGCTTTCTTATCGTATTTTGTAAAAAAAAACCTCTGAGACATAATATGCTTAGATGGCGTTTAGTTAAGATCTATATAACAAGGCACATTAAAAATATTTTCAAGTGCTTAAAAGGTTTTTATTACTATCAGTCTCATGCTTTTATCAATTTTATTTAATGTTGCAGTAATTCCATTTTAGATAGGCCAAGGTACTAATTCTCCTCCATATTCTGCTTTAGAAAGATTGAGCATTCTCACGAAGTCTTAAAGTGTCAAGATGTCACATTTTTATACCTTGAAAAATAAATATTGCCTTCTTCATAACAGACAGATATTTAATTGAGACTTGTTTTTAGTGATTAATTAAGTCCTTTTTCAATGCAAAGTTAATCCTAATTATGAAGCTTGCTGTTTTTATGTGATAGCCTGATTTCTAATCTTCAAGTTTAAGTTTTCCTCTTTTCTTTTATGATTTTTAGAAACTGAATTTCTATACATTTAGAGGCATTTATTTTAAGCTAAGTTCAATTAAAAGCTCTATTTGTTTCATCTATTAATTTTTACATGTTCTTTTAAGATTTTGAAAGGAGTATTAAGTCATCTGCCCATCCTCTGCAAGCAAAACTATTATTGAAGCTGTTAAATTTGAATCCAATACTATTTCCTTTACTTTCTATATATCTGATAACAATATCATAATATAAAAGCGCTAGCACTGGTCCATGCAACTTCCTAACATTACTCCTATGCTATATTTAAGTTTTTTAGAAAAGTTTCCATCTATAAAGAATTAAGAATTTATATTTTTGTAGAAAGATTCAAATGCTAATATCAATCCTAATGGTAACTTGACTCGTTTTAGGTGATGAAAAAGCAATCTTCTTTCTATTGAGTCGAACATTTTTTCCACATCAATCAAAGTTACTATTATTTTTATTTTTCCTTTGGCTTACTTTCGAAATAAATTTATTATTAAATCTGACATCTTTTTTTAATTATTTTTCCATTTGTAATAAAAGTAAAGTGAAGAAGAAAATAAGAGAAATCGATAGAGTAGATATTTATAAAATATATTTCTAAATCTAAGCTTTTTAAAATAAAAATAGATATTAAAAAAAGACGCAAAACTAAATCTTTTATTTCCAACCATAGAGAATACAATAAATAACATATAATCATAAATAGGAAATTAACTAGATGAGATTGATAATTAATTTAGCTATATCCCTCAAATGTTTCAATTTTATTTTTCTTAATTACAATATTTATCAAAAGAACTTTACTAAAAATCTGCACAATCACAAGAAATTATTTAAAGAATCAATAGATATTAGGAAGTATATCTTTGATTATAGAAATAAGAAAATAATAAAGCATAAGAATAAAAATGTGCTGTTATATATGTCAAAGCAGCATCATTATAAAAGATGTTGGAGAAGAAACAAGATTATGAAAAAAATTATGAAAGATCTATTTTAAATATGCCCTACTTAACCATGCTTAATAAATTTAGGAAAAATATTTATAATAGTTAATTTATCTATTTTAAAAATAATTTTTTAATTTAAAAGGCTCAAATTTATAAACAAGGATGGTGGATTAATGAAGTTCTAAGCTATTCTTTAGTTAAAGAGAATATTTTTTAAAGATTACTGGATGTAAAGGCCAACTTTAGAAACAATTAACCTTTTAACTTTTTTTAGTTGCTTAAAAATAGTATATTTTTCTTATGTTAATGAAAAATTGTAAATAAAATAAAGGTATAAAGGTAATAAAAGTTGAAATGATATAGATATTAAATATAGCTAAATATTTACTAAAGAAATAATTAAATTATATGGAAATTATAAACATTTATTTATTTTTTCTCTTTATTCTAGTTATTTTTTTAATGCTGATATAAATACATTTTTATTCTATTATACATAAATCTATTTTATTTCTTGGAGGAGTGCAATAGATAAACATTTCGAAAAGAATTATATGATGAAACTTTTAAATAAGAATGAATGAAACGAAAATCGTTTAAGAGATAGAAACTAAAACTAATTTTAATTTTAATGCATTGAAAGCTTTTAACAAAGCAGAAATTTCTTTAAGGTTCTAAAAATGTTAAAATTAGAAAATTTCAATTATTTATATTTAAAATCGAATTTTCTGTGTTAAGAGGCATTTTAATAAGTTCTAATGTTAAACTTAAAAAAGATTTATTGCTCATCTAAGGAAAATTAATTTATTCATTTGGATTCAGACTTTCTTTCTTTATTTATTTCACTCTTTTGTTGCCACAATAAAATTTATAGCAAAGCAAGTAAATTTTTCAGATGGTTATACAAATGAGAGACTTAAATAAATCTTTGCTACTAAAATTTAGATAGAAAATTAAAAAAATGTCTAGTTTTTATAATTTTAGATTATTTAATATTTGAATCCAAAAAAGTATAAACAGTGAAACATTTAGACTATAAGTGAAATATATTTTAAACTCTTAATATTGAGTTTATATTAATGTTTAAGGTAAAAAATGATTAGAATAAATGAAGAATTTCAGCAAGAAAAATGTAAGTATCGTAGTAATTATCTGTGCTATAAGAAAGTTATATTTATCAAAAAGCAACTGACTAAAATTTTAAGCTATTTACTATATTTAGTTTTATAAAGAATCTAAAGGATTTTCTATAATAATTAATTAAGTGAATACTGTAATCATATTTTAGGAAGATATCAAAACTTCATTTCTTTTAATTAAAGAATGCTACAATTATTATTTCAACATAAGTAAAACTATACCAAGCCTTTTAGTTGTTTATAAATAAGCAAAGGTAAATAGAGAAAGGCAGTTTGTCCGAGTCGGTTAAGGAGACAGACTTAAGATCTGTTGCACACTAGTGCGCGTGGGTTCGAATCCCACAGCTGCCATTGATTTTAAATTTTGTAAATTTGATTTTAAAATTTCTTTATAATCTAACTTTAATAGCTATAAGTAAAATCAATCACTTATAAGCTTTGCCTTTCTTTATTTTGAATAGACTAAATCTAACTAAAATTTTTAGAAATAAAAGTGACTTGTAAAATGATAAGCCAAGATTAAATAAAGAGAGTTGGTTAAAGTTAGAATGATGGTTGAGTAAAAATATAGAGATAATGACTAAACAATCTTAACTTCTGATTTAATAAATAAATTTGAGTTTTAACTTAAAAGATCTTAAACAGTTTTGAATGAATAGGAATAATTTAAATATAATAGTTAGATTTTAATCTAAAATTGAATGAAGACAAATGATCTTATACTCTACTTATGATTTGAATTGAAATAAACTATTAAGCTTATTAAAGCATTAAATATTTCTTAAGCTAAGTTACAATACTCTAACTTTTATTAATTGTATAAAGGTTTCTTTCTATAATATTTAAAGATTGTTGCATCAAATTTTCTATAATAGGAAATAAAATTCTTACTAGGTTTACGCTTTTTTATTTGGATAGGATTTTACATAGGATATGGAAATCATAAAGAAGTGATTGGTTTTAGTATGTGGATTATGTGTTTTATGTATAGAACTAGATTAAAGTAAATTAGTTTGAATCCTAAATTTATCTTTTGGCTGTTTATAGGTAATTATTTATTAGTTTAGGAAAGAATTTCATTTTACTAGAGAAAATCTAAAGGTAAGATATTTATAAGATGCTTCAAATACTTAATTTAAGTCTTAAGATTTAAATTATTCCTTAAATGAAAGAACAAAGCATAACTAGCCTAAACCCTGCTTTGATAATATAACAGGCAAAAATATATAAATAGTCTATTAAAAACAGTTGAATATAATAAGCTATAACAGAAGATTCAATGGAACTAAAGCACATTATAAGCATAATAAACTTATTTTAATATATTCTTTCTATAAACTTTAGATATAAAATAACTAAGCTGAAGTTAGAAAGAGCACTACAAAATGATTGATCTAGTTTAAATTAATATCTGAATGATTTAGTAATAGCTTTAATTATTGCTATAATAGCTAAATGCTTATTCTAAATCAATAAATCACTTTTCTCACTCTCCCATTATTTAATGCTTAAGATTAAGCTTAACACCATTCTTTGTCTTTAATAATATATCCATATAATCATCTCTGATTCAACCTGCTAAGAAAAGTAGAAGTAAGTCAAGTTGCGCTTATCTATTGATGTAATCTGGATATAAGCATTAGTTAAATTTCAAAAGAATGAGTGAAATAAGCTAAGCAAATTTCATAATATATCATATATCATTTCTTTAATTAAGATTATCATGGATCACTATTTTTCAATGCCACAATACTTCCAATCAATATAAGACTATCTAAAAACAAACTCAAATGCTAAATTAAAGAGATAAATAATCAACAAACCTAATAAGATAAACTTATATTTCTGTTGTGCCTTCATTAAATAAAAGCCTTAACTATTTATAATTACTCTTGAGATTAAAAGTTATGCTTGTCACTTATAACTAACAGTAATAAAAGACTCCTTTATTTTTCTTAGAAATTAAAATAGTGACTACAGTATTTAAAATGTAGGGATTTAGGTTAAATAATATTAAGTATTTATTACCTATTTAGTGAATAAAGCTGTGCTTACTTTATGTTAAGAAGCAAAGAATGGTAGTAATTTGAATGGGTAAGGTAATTGATCAGTTAAAGAATAAAATAGATATAAGAATTTATTTAATTTTAAGCATAAAAGCTTAAGTTTCATAACATGACTAACTCTTCTTCTTCCTTTATCGTATATCTATTCTCCACTATTGAATTCTAAGTTTCAAAATTTTGTTCTACTTATTCTTATTATACAGTTTATCTAAATAAATAGCTTACTTTGCTTATTGAAGCTTTTAGAATATATTTTGAGATTCTGTATTTTGTATTGCTTTTTATGCAAATACTGGATCTTCTTGCTTATTGGTATCTTAACCCCTTCGATAAAAAAGTATTTAGTTTGAGATAGTATCAGTTGAGGTATCTTGAGGTACACTTTCATAGCTTGCAAATTAATTTTACTATTGCAGTCTTAATTTTTATTTAAAGAGATGACTTTCTAGCACTTTAACTTATACTCCGCATTTATAAGCCAATCTAAAGAGTAAAATTTTATCGGGAGTATCCCATTTAAGCATAACTTAAAACTTATATTTTCACTAAACTTTCCTAGCACTAGAATTAATAAATCTCAACAACTCAGTATTATCTAAGTCAAACTCTAAAACAGTATTCAGTTAGGCTTTTATTTAATGTTTAAAGAATCATGGAATATATCCTATCAATGAAGCATGGATAAAATAGCAAATGGGATAAAAATAAATTAGCTAATCAGTGCTAGTGCATAATAAATGCTATACTTATGTGATCAGCATTTTAGAATACAGTCTATCTCCACAAAACTCTCATCTTTATCAATAAAATCATCAAAATCTTTGTCTCTACCATAAAGGCATTTCAAAGGATGCATTAGAAGTACAGTAAGTGGAACGAAAAGTAATATCCTATTAAAGGAAGTACTATAATAGAGATTTTTCCCAGTTTACAAAGTATATTTAGTCTGCAAAAGACCTCAAAACCACATAGGAAAGATATTAAAAATATACTTCAAAAAAACAAACACAAAATGAAATAATCAAAATAACTCAATAAGCACTCGACTATTTGTTGATTTGGGAGTAATAAAAAATGAAATAATCCTTTACGATTTGAACTTAATCTCCTAGCAAATGATCTATGTCAAGTCCTAAAGCTAAAAATTGCAAAATTTGAAAAGCCGAAAAAAATATGAATAACTCATCCATCATAGTGGCTTCTGAGGCTACTTAGATTTATTCATATTTTCTTTTTCTTCATATTCACATTCCTCAAAGAGTAATAAAGAACACTATTATGGCAAAGATACATATATACAAGATATAAATTTGTTATCCTTTCTAGTATTAAAGCACCCCCTCTCTGGAAAAGGACAGTTTTTTTATTACTAAAAACTATCTGAAGGTGTATGTGTTGTATTATTATTTCAAATAAGTCCATCACCATTAATTTTTCAGACTAAAGAGCAAGTTAGGTAAAGCTCTTCTCCAAAGATAATTTAAGGTAAAGTTAGATTTCTACTTAAAATAGAGTCAATTTAAAAGTTATTTAAATCTCTATAATTTAGCTTTTTTTTTAAATTTAGCTTTGCCAGAGCAACTTATGAACTATACATTTCTTATAGCTTTCATCAAAGTAAATGGATTAGTGTAATAAACTCCTTAGCTAAGAATTTCTTTCATTCCATAGGCAACTATGAAAAGCTACTCAAATAAATAGCATTCTTAATCAGCTTCGGGTCTACTTTTTTTATCGTAGTCAAGCATTTTTTGCCCTAATTCTCCAACTCATCTAGGAATAGTAATAAATTAAGAGCTATGTAGAGTATATTTTATATCCTCTAAATTATCAACATTTGAAACTTTAACAAAAATGAGGGAAGTGGAAATCATATGAATATAATTTTCATTACCAGGCCGAAAGCTAAGATAGATCAATTACTATCCCACAATCGATAAAGAAATCCCTCCTCCTAAACAAATTATAACTCGAATCTCATTTTCCATAAAATCTCTAGTAACTTTCTTTGCCATTTCTTTTCTACTTTCAATAGTTGTGTTGGAAAGGGGAAAAAATTAATTTGATTTACTAATTTTACTCCATTTTTGTCACATCAGACTTTTGCTATATTGTATTATTGTTCATTTTTTGAATCACTATCTTCATAATAAAGCCCTATTTGCTTTCATTTTTTCCTCTAAATGATTTAGGTTATTACAATAGTTCTAGAATACTAATCCTAGGTATTGGCTAAAAAGAGTGGAGAGCTTATAGTGTTTTCTAGTTACTTGATAGCAACTGAAGAAAGAAAGGGAAGATTATAGCCAAGATATTGGCTATTAACCAGATAAGTAGCATAGATAAAATATTTGGCTTATGAAATGATGTGAATGATTCCAATTTCAGCTTTCTTTTGCATGAAAACCGATGAAATTAAAAAGTTGTGTTAGGAAACGTACTACCATAACAAAAAGGTTTTGCTACTATTTAATAATTTTCTAGTACAATTATTTGCTCATTCGCATATTTAACTCCACAAGGAACTTATTTTAAATGGTTTATTAGTTAAGTAGAAACACTTTCTTAAATTATTTCTCCTCCTAATCCCGTTGCATAACTAATTTCAATGTTAATTTAGTTGGAAGGAGGATTTGAACTTGGTGAAGGTAAAATTATAGGATGATTTTCTCAATATGTTGTCTATATTATTGTAGCTACCTTCACTAGGTTAAAGTTTTATGTGTTGATTATTTGATACATAGACTTTATATTATTATTCTCGAACAAAAAGGATGAAAAGTTAAGAAATTACTCTAAGATTCTTTCTCTGCTATTTAAGTTTTAGTCTATTAGTTCTAGAAGTTTTGATAAAAACTGCCACTCAAAATGTTCAAAACTTTATGGGATTCCTTCTTATGAAGTTAAAGCTATCAATCTGTTCTCCATAAATTTAAGATTCTCATTTCCCTATTAATGAAGAAAGGAAGAGGTTTCTAATCCTAAAATTAAAGCAAATCCTTTAGTTAGTTTAAGTTTCTAAGCTTCAGCAAGGATAAATTAAGTTAAACAGTTGTTGGTATTTAAAATGTTAATGGGAATTCCTATGCTTTTTAAAGTCTTGAATATGTAACTTCTAACTTCCTCTTAATATCTTATAGTACATATATCTGGCTTCTACATTATAGGAGAGGGAATGATAATTGTTCCTTTCATTATATCAGTTTTTATTAAATTTTCAATAGTGAAATAGAATCTTAAATCTTATTAGTAAATCACACCCACGTTTCAGAAATCTCAGTGACGTAGAAATGTTTTGAAAGGTTCACTTTCTGATTGATATGAAGGTACTACATAAAATGAATTCTGGAATATTTTAGCTTGAGTTTAGTATTTCTATCTCCAAAGAATTAACAAAAGCAAGTTTTCTCTACTTAAAGTTTTCTGAATTAAGGAAGATAAAAGTTAGTTAAAGGAAATATCAGCAACTATGCTTATTTTCCTTTATTATACCTCAGTCTTAAGGTTTTGAATAGAAACTATATCTTACAAATATATCGACTGTATATAAAATAGATTCCTATAAGTACTATTCAAGACTTATCTTTCTAAATATTCATCAAGATTTTCAGGCGTTTATTTGGATTTAATAAAGCAGATGTTTACAAAATGAACTCCTTAGACTTGCATAAGTAAAATAGAAACAAAGGAAAATATTAATTTCCAGATTTCCATTTAAAAAATGTAATTTTAGCTGCCAGTTTTACAATTAAATTTAAGTTAGAATTTGATAAGCTTAATGAATAACATCTGCTATAGTGGACTTTTTTACAAGCATCAAGAAAGATTTAATTTAGTAAATTAGCCTAAAAGTAAAATAATCCTAAAGCAAGCTATTAAAATGATGACTGAGATGTCATAACATCTTGAATTAATTTTCATATTCATAAATATTATGACTACTTAATTAATAAATTATCATCAAAAAGGATATATCAAAGAAACAGTGAAGGTGATATATTTCAAGAGGGTATATCAAAATTTAAATTAATCTACTAAATTGTCTTTCCTATTTATACCTAGCTTCTGTACAATATATAACCTTAAATTTCATCTTAAATCATTTTATTCAAATTATTAAAATTCTTAAAGCTACTTAGTTAATTCAAATATTAGCAAACTCCTACAAATTCAAACTATATATCTTCAATAATAGTAACCCAAAAATCAACTAATAGTACCTTTCTATTTAGTTACATTTATCACTTTTAAACTCCACTATCAATTAATCAAAAATCCTATTTCTCAACTTTTTCTTAATACCTTCAAAAGCTATAAATATTCATAAATACAACTATACAAATTAATATGTCCATAAGCTTCTTTATTAAGTATCTACCTAAATTTTAAATCATTTATTATCTACGAGATAGCTTCCAAATCTACTTTATCAAGTTTACAATCTAACTTTATATCATTGATAGATAATATTTCGCTCATTCAATCTCTTCGCTTTTAAAATTTCTTAAAATAACTTAGATTAATGTATATTTAATAGACTAAGGTATATATTATGCATTATTCTCTTTAAATTTTTCTATTTCAACTATTAATTATACTCTCATCTTAAGTATTTTCCCTTTAATTCAAGATATTTATATAACTAACAAAGTATAGCACTTATTAACTTTAACTATTTCATTATCATTTTAAAATAGTAGTCTATTAAACTTACAAATAGATATAACTCTTTTTAAATCAGATTTATTTAAGCTAGATTCCTTATAAGTATCAATATATACAAGTACATTATTTACCTATACAATCATGTAATCATCTTATACTTCATTACCATCTCACTTTCCTTCTTTGCTTTCAAATCTACAAAACCCCATTAACATTTAAGAGATTATGAAAGGATGTATTTAGCTATGGATTTTACTTTTTTTAAGTGACATAGAAGATGATAATATTAGAATGCTTTGATTGAATTAGAGCTAGATTACAAATTTTATTTTCATAATTTAAAAGAAAAACATGATTCTTCATTTTATATCTCTTTTAAAAGCAGATTAAGGAAAAAACTGAGTATATTGCTTCTTACTTTGAAATAAAGGATAATAATTATAGAGTTTTAAGGATAAAATTAATTAACTTCTCTTGTGAAATTTCCAAAGTCCCTATGAGCTTGAACCTTTGACTAAACTAATTTTAGATAAATAAATAATAAATAAATAAATTTGATTATAGAGAGCACCTCGTTGGTGCGCAGCTCTTTCCATATCTCAATATATGTCCGTTTCTTCAAGTAAGTCTTCAGGTAATAGAAATTCTTCTCTAATAAGTTACATATCTTCCTCATTTTCCTATATTATCTCTTGTTCTTCTGTCTTCTATCTATCTACGCTTTATAAGATCTTTATTGCAAGCTTAATTTATTTTTTCTTAAATATCTTACTAATTTTCATTTCTAATTATTTTCTTCTTGATCAAGCTTTTATACACTCATAAAAATTATCCTTTTTCTGCTCTATAGCATTTTCCTATTTCTTTTTTTCATTAAATTCTCTTTTCTATATATCCTCTTTTCCTTTTTTCTAATATATCTTTGATATAATCTTTAATTATCAAGTCTGCTTTAGCTCTTTTTTACTCTTCTTAGGTTCTAATGAATTTCTCGAATTTGGCCGTACCTCATATTATATCAAATAGTTCCATTCCTTATCTCTCTACTCCTATTGCTCTAAGATTTCAGATAAATTATTATAAAATATATTAAATCGCCATAGTTGTTCGAAGGTGAACAACAAGGAACGGCTTCATCAGAGGTTGGGGAAGCTAAGTACCCATAATCGACTTTATGTCGTCCTCTGCTTTGGTGATGCAATGAGACGCAACCCTGTCATGTCCTTGGACCTCCAACAAGTATTAAAGATTACGAGTATTCTGAAATTATATCAGTATTGAACAAGGTTTATCAGTATCTGATAATTTTATCAGTAAGAAACATTCTTGTCAGTATGAAACATTTTTTAAAGAGCTGCGCACCAACGAAAGTGCTACGCGCTCTATAATCAAATTTATTTATTTATCTTCCTTCTTTTTATTCTGAACAGTTTTTTATGATATGCCTTTCATTTCCTCTTGCATTGCTACAGAAAGGGCATTGACTTATCATAACTAGGTTTTTTTCTTTTAAGCAATTCTAGTTCCCATTAAATCTCGTTCTTATTCTAGAAAGGCAACATTTTCTTCTTTTCTATTTTTATTATATCTCAGGTAGTTGGGTGGTCCTACTACATATTCATCAAATCATGTTTTTCTATATTGAAATGTTGTTATCATTTACTCTATTCTTTCTCTATCTTCTATGTAAACTCTATGTTCTCAAATTGCACGATTAATGTTTTTTTTCCCTTTTTGATTATTATTACCATCATCTATAAATATTTCTTTGTCTTCAATTTTTAATTCTAATTTTACTGTTGTGCAATCTTATTCAAATATAAAATTCTCTTCTTTACTTAGGTCGAACAATAATCCGTCTACTGTTTTTCCTTAGTTTCCTATTAATTTGCCTCTTAATCTCAACTTTTTTTGTCATTAGTAATGTTTAATTTTCATAAACTGCAATTCGTGTTCTAACATCTCATTTTGCACTTTAAAAGAGGGTATTTATAATTGTTTGTAAAGATCTTCTCTATATTATTTCTAGTTGCTCCATCATTTATTTTCCTATAAATTATTCGCAATATGGGATCACTTCTGTCCCATAACTGAAAACTGAGCTTATGAAGGTTTTTATCATTATTCCTGCATTATATGGTGCTAATCCCTCATTCATTGCTATTTTTCCCAATTTTCTTGCTTGCATTTTATATGCTGCTTCTAGTCTATTCTCTATGTGTTTTTCAAAACGGATGTTCTCTTCTATTATGTGACCTAGGTACTAAAAGGTCGTTACTCTTTCGATCCTTAAATTTCCCACCTCGATAGTATTTCCAATATTTTCTCAGTTACTATTTTCTTCTGATTTTCATATCATTCATTTTGTTTTATCTGCAATTTCCAATCTGTATTTTTCTGTCCATTAGGTTAAATTTTTTATTACTTCCTCTAATTACTCCCATTCACTTATTAAGGCTTGGTCATCTGCGTATGAAAAACATCCTGCTTATATTTCTTATGTTCATCCCTCTTAGTTTTTATAGTCTAACGTAATTCCACGCTTTTAACCTTCTAAACTATGGAGAAATCTTGCTATTATCAAGTTAAATAGTCTTGGTGACGTTATGCTTCCCTGTTTTAGCCCTTTATTTGTCGCGAATGATTTTGCTATTTAATCATTGATTTTCAGTTTAATTTCTTCTTCTAAAAAGAAAGCCTTTTTTCTTAATACTTATAGCAAAACGTAATGAGTTTCGAGATGCTAACTTAAATAATTAATTAAGCAACCATTATAAATATCCTGGAAATTTCTTAGATTTACTAAGATCCAACAATGAAAGATAGATTTACTTTCTTTTTTAATTAATATTTAGAACATTTTATATAAAATCCTGAGTAAGGACTTATCAAAAATAGTGATATTAATAAAAAATAATAATAACTAATTCAGCTTAGCAAGTAGTTTAATAAAATTAGTACAACATAAATAGAGAAACATGCCTAAGCTTATCAAATAGTAAAAATGAACTTTTAAAGAGTCAACAAAGGTAAAATGGTTTCATATTAGAATTTAATTTGAGCCAAGAAAAAGAAAAATTAGTTTCTTAATATTTTAATCCTAGTTAAATTTAGAAAATACTATAGGCTATTAATAGATAAGATTGAAGAACTTTGGATGATAGCTAGACGGAATAGGACGCAGTACATTGGATTAACTTTGAAAAATATACTGAAATTTCCAATAATGAAGAATAGATAACTTTTTTAAATTAAGTGCTATTGAGATTAATGATAATAATCTAAGGAGGCTTAAGTCCTTAAAAATTTTAAAGGAATACCAAATTTTAAATGAGGGAAATAACCAAGAACTTAAAGATAATAGTATTAAATTAAATTCTAAAATTAATCCATCATAATCAATAAATAATAACCAAAATAGAATTCTAGTAATTGAGTGGAAATTCGTTTAAGATTTAGAAATAAAAATAAAGTCTTTGCTATAAAGTTACTAGATAGAATACTTTAACTTATAAGCATTTTATTGATGCTACTTTAAAATACCTAAAAGACTAAAAATATTAAGCAAAGCTAAATTTTTAAGTTTTTTAACTCAGTAAAAAATTAAATCAAACTAATAAAAATCTTAGTTGTAAAGCTAGGAAAGACATAAGGAAGAAAATTTAAAATTAATATATAAATAATTTGATTCTTAAGTATAGAAATTAGAAGAAACACTAAATAAGTAAGTTTTATAGCAGAATTAAGTTAAATCTAATACTTATAATTTAGCAAAAGAAAGAGTAGAAAAGTCAAAAACTAAAGATAGGGAGATTACATCTATCCAAAAATTAAACAGGTTTGTAGAAGAGTGCTTGTAGAAAAAAAATGTTAACAACATTCTTAAAATCAGGAGATATAGTAGCAAAATATAATTAAAATTTAGGAATCTAAAGAAATAAAATCGATTTAGTAAATTTTTCCTTTTATTTAATTTTATACTAAATAAGCAAATTAATAATAAAATTGTAATAAATTATAATTATTAATTTATCTATTATTTATAAAAATTACAACTAAGAAATCATAAGAGTCTATATTTAAGTTTTATCTATAAGAACAAAGTAAAAATAGAAAAAGCATTTGATTTATTTATTAGATTCAAGGAAAATTATGAAATAAAATTTACTAAAAATGGTTATTTATTTAAACTAAGAATTAGTGAAAGAGTTTAAATACAATTATTATATTTAGACGTTTTAAATCCTATCTAAAAATAAGAGTTATAAGCTAAATATAAAACTCATTGCTCATTAATTATTTATCTTAAATCTAATAAATCCTTCTTTGTTAATAATTAAAAAAAGTTAAAATTGAAAGCAACTTAATCGAGAATTTTAACTCAATTTTCTTAGCATTTTCTTGGATTTAGAATTTAAAAAAGTGATTAAAAATTGTTAATAAGAGGTGATTCTCATAGAAGATACGAATACTAAAAATGCATTTTTATTGATAAGATGAATAAGGATTTACGTAATTCTTAAATTGTAAAAATAAATTTTAACTTAAATGATTAAAATTAAGAGATGAATATTCCTTTAATTTTAAATATAATAAAAAAATACCTTTTATTATTATTTTTTTGTTCTTAAGCCATAATTAAAGTTCTATTAAATGCTTTCTAGAAGTACCTTGTTATTAAACTTTATTAAACTTTATTAAGATTTGTTTATTTATTTTAAAAAAGCTTTATAATTATTTCTAAGCCAATTTTAAAGAATTTTATATAGGCATAAAATTATAGAAATAATATAATATAGATATAGCTTTTATTATATAGCATTTCTTTCTTTTAATTAAATTCTATTTGCGGATACCAAAAGAAAAGTGAATAATTTAGAATTTAGATCTTTCGAACTACAAACCAAGAACTCAGTATTTGATTATTTAATTAAACTATTAAATATTTTCTTATATTTCTCTTAAATATCTCCAAGGTATTTTATAATTAATAATTAAGAAGGATTAAAAATTAAGTTCAAATCAAAAGGTTTAAATACTTATTACAAATGTAGTAATTTAATCTTTTTATTCCTTAAGCTAAATTAAGTAAACCATCTATTGGCTTATCTATTCAATTTAATCTGATAACTTATTCTGTATACAAATATTTTATCTAGGGATTTATATACATTTTAGTTTCCGATTATTCTTTTTTTATTATTTAATTTTGAATAAATTTAATTTAAATATAAATTCACTTGATTTTACCTAAAGCATATTATATAAAATGCAAAGCGAAATAGAAAAGTTAAAAATAAAACAAATAAATTTTAAAAAAGGTGAATTTATATTTTTTGCTTAGGTTTTATATACTGCTAAAATGTTTGCTTTAGTAATTTGTTAATTTTATTAGTTATATACAAGGTTATATCATCTAATTTATTATGAAGTTCTCTTTTTTTGTTTATAATGAATGTTTTTATTTTTAGTTTCTCAAATGATATTTATTAGCTTAAGTGAAAATTAAAAGCTCATAAGATCATAGCATGATAATAGTATTAAGAAGAGTTATTAAATTTATTTATTTATTTTTTAAATAGTATAAAGTTAAAGAAATTTATGTCCATTATTTTCTTAATTTTTATACTATTAGTTATGTTTTTATCATACATATAGATACTCTATCTTAAGGAATAGCTTTATCATTTTAAATTGCTATCTATTTAATTGATATTCTCTCAACCATTATCTAAATGTAGAAGTATTTAAACTAAAATATTTTAAATAAATATAACCTTTGATATCACAATTATTATATTATATTAAATCTTCAAATTATATTGGAAACTTTAAAATCTAGTTTGATCAATTCTGCAAAAACTTTTTAGACTTGAGCTTAGTCTCTTCTTTCATAAAAGAGTCCTCAATTTGACTATTTTATTACTAATCATCATATGTACTATTGCTTTCATATTTAAAATCTTCTGTATTATTTTTCTCTTCATAAGATTCATTCTGATTATTTTATGCTTATTCATCCCTTGCACTATCACTAAAATTATAAACTTCATTACCTTTTTGATCCACTTACTAATCATCATTTGAGAAAATTTGTTCTTACTGAGTATTGTCCATGTCTTTTTTTTAAATTAATTCATTTTGAGCAACATTCTCTTCTTAAGAACTGTTGGTGTTTATTTAAATTTATTGAATATCTTCTGAGTTATTAACCTCTTCTTATATTTCGTTGGAACTATTTTTCTCTTATTAAGCTTTATTTGTATCATTACTATATTATTAAATATCCTATTTTTAATTATTTGCCTAAGATTCTTCTTAAACAACTACATTTTCTTCCTTTATTTCTTACTTATTAGTTGCATTATGATTTACATTTACTTCACTTTAAACATCAAATAGCATTGGAGCTTGATTACAGCCTTAGAATTAACAATCCATTGCTTGTAAATTTTAATATTCTATATTTACGCTATTTATACCTTGATATTTGAATGATTGAAAAGATGGTGGAGCTGAGAATGGCCTTCGTGACAACACTTTCTGGTTTTATGGCTAGAAACAAGTTCCTTTCCTGTCGCTGAGAAAGTCCCTGGTCAGAGTCATTTTCTGAAGGGAACACTGTCTTTGAGATTATCAGCTCTTGGTAGGGTCTTGAAGCCTGGCTGCTCATAGTGATGGAGCTCCCTAGCAGCTGTGCCTGGAGCACAACAGGATATCCCCGTTATTCCATAAAAAAAAAGCGTCGGGTCGTGCAATCGGAAAGGAGTTTCCGGTCCAAAAACTTTTTTAGTTGAAATTAATTAAGAACATTTTAATGACTAGTTTCTAGCATAAATCAAGGAAACTATTATTTAGTAAGTTAGAATTTATTTTAAATTAATAGCTATTTAATTCCTTTTGTATTTCTACAATTCCAATTTTAAAGCATTTAAATTTAAAGATTTTATTTGGTTCTGTATTTTTATAATATTAATTTGCTTATAGATATATAAAATAAAAGTTAAGCAATAGAGATGTTTATAATTTTAGCCTATTAGAAAAAACTTATAAGGGCAAATGAATTCATCTACTGTGAGTTTATTGCATTTATAGAATACTTCTATTAAGATGTTTACCCTTAAATAAATTATTTGGCCTCAAAAATTCCACTGAAAAAGTAGCCTATTTATATCTGGATATAACTGCAATTTTTATACAATTTAGTTTAAAGTTGAAATTTAGCTATTTAAGAGATATAAGTAAACTAAAAAGATTTTAAACATTTATACAATTTTTCGTTGAAAGCCTAATATTTTTTTCCACAAAAAATAACGCAAATTATAACAAGGCTCAGATAGTTTCCATCACTACTAGATATATACTAGATTTTTATTCTAGTTATAACCATTTTCAATCTAGAATGAATTTAGATATTTTAGTATTAAAGCA
Source organism: Loxodes magnus (assembly GCA_946699065.1). Classification (NCBI taxonomy): domain Eukaryota; phylum Ciliophora; class Karyorelictea; order Loxodida; family Loxodidae; genus Loxodes; species Loxodes magnus. The sequence goes on from CAMPDV010001664.1 coordinate 73,593, forward strand.
ATAAACATTAAAATAGAAAAAGGCATTAAAGAATAATAACTTTATACTAATAAAAGATAGGATAGCTTATTTTACAGTATCCCTTTCAAAGTATTTTGCTTTTTTTATTTAGAGTTAAATTTAGAAGGAGGTATTATGGTAATTACGCTTCTTGCTTCTGACTTTATTTATTTTGAAAAAAGTAATTACTTTAAACTGCTATTAATACATGCTTATATGAGAACATCAACATCTGAGGCTAATTAATAAAATAATCCTTATCTAACTTCCTTTTGAAGTTCTATTTTTGTCAAACTTAAAAAGCTTATCCAAGCTATTTCAAAATTTAGTTTTTTAGTTCTAAGATTAAGATTTTTTGATTTTGTTTAATAGATTGAATAAATAGACTTGCACTCATAGTGTTTAATATCTGAATATTATTTAAATTTTATTTGCAAGGAATAGCTATATTTAAAAATATGGACACCAAGACTTATAAAATCCTTCTGATTCTTAATCTAATTTTACTAAGTTAATGTAGTGATTTAATTAAGATATGCTTTATTACTACGTAAATAACTCCTATAAACCTACTTAGTTATATAGAAAGCTAATTTGGAGAATATACGTGGAGTCATGATTTTCATATAAGCAACTAATCTCTGACTGACTTAGATTCAGTTGAAAATTTCAAGATAACAACTAGAGAGTTAAATGTAAATATAGTGGTTGATATTACCTTCAATAAGGCAATTTCTTTCTTCATAAAATAAGCTTTAAGGTAATAAGATTTACTAATTTTAGTCCTCTATAGATAGAGAGCTTCAAATGAGAATAAACAATTTCCTAATTCTTTTTATATAGTACCATCATACTAATCAGAAAGCGAAGCTTTAAAATCCTTCCTAAAGCATTGAGATTTCTGGAATGTGGCAACTATTTACTAGTAAGATAGAGAATTTTATTTACCAGCAGAAGAACTGATTAAAGTGACTTAGATTAAAGCTTCCATTAATATACCATACTCATATAGCTTCAAATAAGATAAATGTGATGACTAAAGTAAATAAAAAGTAGATTTTGAAGTCTTCAGATTATTAAAAATTTTAGGAGTTCCAATTAGTATATTAAACTGCTAGAATTGCTGAACTTAGTTTATCCTCGAGCAAGCTGTGAAACTCAACTTCTATGATGGTTACGCTTGAATGCTAGGTTTGGAATCCTCTTCATTTCTCTATCAATTTAATCTATCAGACCCATAAAGCAATCTTAAGCTGATGGAAAATGGAATTTAGCTTTAACACCAAAGGGATGAATTCCATAGAGTTTTGAGCATTTTTACTGAATGTATTTATTGGAAGTAATTAATCTTATTGATTAAAAGCTAGAAAACAAAATGAGCATCATAAAGGAATTTAGAAAAATTGCAGGAAATATCTTCAATAACAATCATTTAAGCCCTTAATTTTAAATGGTAAATGCCTAAAATTCTAATTTTATCTTAGTAGCTAATTTTAACTAATGTAGCTACTAAGAAGTCGAGAAAATAATATGGCCTTCTCAAAAATTAAATCCTCCTTTAAATTAAATTCAAATTTAAATTAGTTATGCAACTGGTTTAGGTGAGGGGCTATCTGGGAAGCTGCTACAAGTTCTATAATTAAATACTAAAAATAGCTTCCTTGTGCTATAAAATATGTAAATGAGAAGACAAACGTATTAGCAGGATATAACTATTCAGGTAATTCACTAAGCTATGGAAGTCTTTTGGTTAATGCTACTTAAATAGCAACTGAATTCTTAATGAATAAGTAAAAAATAGGAATTGTTCATATCCCTCCAATAGCTTTCCTGCAGATCTACTATTCTTTCTTAATTGTCAACTAAATGCTTGGCTTCAACCTTCCTTTCATCAATTCAACTCCAATATTAGAGTTAGAATCTACCTAAACAGTTCCACTTTACTTAGCAAATGTTGAAATGCTAAAACTAAAACTTAAATTTTTATTTAGTTGATAAAAAGAAAAAAATGTAAAGAAATAGGACTTTACTATGATGCTAACGAGTCTACAAGCAAGTTATAATATGAAATGTTAAAGAATGGTGTGAAAAGAATGGAATAAAGCTACTAAACAATGTTACTGTTTTTCCATTAATAAATACTACTGTTGAAAGTAGAAAAGCTTTAGGAAAGAAAGTAGCAAGAGATTTTATGGAAAATGAAATTAAAGTAGTTGTTATCATAGGAGAAGCTACCTCACTTCCAATAGTTGGATAAGAACTTATATATCTCAATTTCTAACCTGGAGACGTAAATTTCGTGCATACTATACCTACAAGCTTCCTCTTTGTTAAAACTCCTAATGTTGAGAATGTAGATGATGTCAAGTTTACTTTGCATGGTTCATAGTTTATTATCTTGCCAGCATGAATTGGTGAGACTGGATAAAATATGCTTGAATTCTAAAAAGAATGTGATCCCGAAATAGTTTCAGAATGCTATGTTTGAGAAGAGCCTCTTATAATAGCTTATGGTGTCAAAGAAGTTATTAAGTAAGGAGAAGATTACAGAAACCCTTTTACTTTGATGAAATCGATTAGAAGATTGAAAATTACAAGCTGTTCTGGTACAGTTAAATATTAGAAAGCAATAAATTATAGAGATTTAAATAACTTCATTATTTCATCTATTTATAGCAGAAATTAATCCAAACCATAAATGAATCCAAGAGAAGAATTTTGCTTAATATGCTCGATCATTTGGAATATTATAGACGAGGGACTATTATGAAATGATAATACCACTTTAACACCTGCTGACTAATTTGAATAATATAAGAATTGTCCCTTTACTGAAAGACATGTATTTGCTTATCATAAAGGCGAAAGATAACTCATAGCCCTCATGATTTCTTTTATATCTTTCATGCTTATTTTTGCAGTTCTAGGTATATGAATTTGAAGAAAAAGGAAATACGAGTAAATAACGAGTAAAAGAGAATCTTCGATGCAAGACGAACTTTTCTTGGTTTTATAGTATTCCAATTGATGCAATTAACAGCATTAGGTCCTGATGTAAAGCATATACTGGGTTAATCAGCGTAACTTACGAAAGATTATTTTATTCTAGATTTGGTAGGAATTGCTAATTCTAGTACTTTCTAAACTATATTCTTAATTAATTTTTGCACCTGCATTGTGTGATTAATTATGCTAGTTTCATTTTTAGCAAAACTAGACGTAGTAACTTCGGTATCATTCTTTCAGGTTCTGGGAAATTTTTCTTTTTTAACTCTCCCTCTGATGGGAAAAATTCTCCTTGCTCCACTTTCAGTTATTCTAATGGATCTTTAAATGTCTTAAAGGTTAAGATTTAAATATAGATAACTTTATTGATAAACACGAAAGCTTTTTGGAAATAGATTTTGAGTTAGAATGCTGAGTGGGCAAGCATTATTTATGAGTTTTCCTATCACTAATGAGCTAAGTAATATTCATTCCTTGGGTTGTATTATCAATGCCTCATTGATAAGATACATTTGACTAAACTCTAAACTTGAAGCAAAATCCAATTTATATAGTTATTAATTCTTATATTCTAGTGCTTTTAAGTTACTTAAGTAGCTGCTAAAAGCACTGGAATTCGAGCTTATATGGCTATTTTTATATAGTCATTATGGTGCTTTTTACATCCTTCCATTTTAAGTATAAACCATGGAACTTTGCCTTTTTAAATTGGTATCTGGAATTGGGCTTTGTTTAATAGCATGAACAATGATATTTATTTAGCTTCTAAATGAAGTGAAAGATGCTTAAGCTAATATATCTTTTAGGACTTTACTAATAATAGGATAATTTATGATACTATTAGTAGGAATAGTAATAGGATAGAAGAAATACTAAGTTATGCTTAAATGAGATACTCCTGATAAAGCTATGCTACTAGATTTGCCTATAAATGTGGAGCTTAGATTAGCATGCTCTAAGACCATCTGGAAAAATAAAAGTAAAGGATTCTATCTAAAGGCTAAGTGGTGGATTATGCTAAAATAGAGCTTGGAAACTCTTCTATGATTCTTTCAGACTAAATATTAAGTGATAATCTCCTTTCGGAATCTAATCTCAATCAAATCTAACTTGCTTCTTAAGATTAATTTAAAGAATCCAAGTAAGAGGACGAAAATTCTAAGAGTCTTGCTTAGTAAGCTTTTTATTTAGAATATTCAAAAAAGAATTACTAGATAAGACAAACTCCTTTGACATTACCACAATTCAAAATAATAAGAGCAAAGATTTAATTCATACTGAGGAGGAAAAGAAAGAGATTGAAAAATCAAAATCCTGTGAAAATATCGAAGCATAAAATCAAAAGAATGAAGAATAGGAGTAAGAAAAGTAAGAAAATAAAAGAAATGAAGATGACTGAAAATTCTATTTTTAACTAGAAACTTTAGAATTAATATAATTTTAACTACACAAAGGCTAAATTAGAAAAATTATCAAGCAATCTCTTGCTTTAAATGATAAATACTAAGATAAAACTACCATCTCTAATCTTAATAACTAATTCATTATTATAGATAAAACACCAAAAAGTCTTTTTTAGATCATAGCTTTATTTCTTTTAGCTCAAAATAAAATTTAATTTTAATTACTCCTATTAAAAGCAAATTTTAAGCGAGGGTTTATAAGTAAAGGCTATTAAATGCTAATTATTATAACCAATTTTATAAATAAAAGGGAGAGTAAATATTATCTAAATTAGCTTTATAAAAATGCCTTAGCTAATTATATTAATATAATCCTTTCTTATTTCTAAGATTTTTTGATATATTTAGGATTTAAAAGGAATTTTAAAATTTTGATTACATTAAGTTATTGCGACAACTAAGGTAAAAAAGGAAGGTATACTATAAGATCAAATACTTGATTTGTTTCTATTAATTACTCTTTTATTAAGTTAGTTAATGACAGAGTGACAATGATATATAAAAGCTATAGTAAGCCTAATTAGCAGTTTTAATGCCATACATATTCTATATGTCCATAGAAAATCTAATCAAATACTTTTTTATCTCTAACGAATTTAAAGAGAAGGAACGTTAAATAATAGTAGAAATATATAACTAAATTAGTGCCTTACACTTAAACTAAATAGGCTATTTAGTTTATTTCTAAAAGTATCTTATTCAAACATTTATATCCTAGATAGTTTTACTAGTAAGCTATTATTATTAAATTAAATTAGGTAGAATCATACTTTTTTCCTAAATTGGTATAAGATATTTCTAAGTTATAGCTCTATTATATTCTATCCCCTTACTTCCTCTTATATCTTCTCTAATTTTTACTAATTTAAATACTATTTTTTAATGAAAAGTGATTTATATTCTTAAGAATCAATTTAATAAAGGTGAAAGGCTTCGATAAACAGAACCATACATAATAGAGCATATATAATATAAATATTAATAAGTTTAAAAATAAAATAAGGTTATATAAGCTAATAGAATAACTACTTTTATTAGCTACCTCATAGCTAATTAAGCACTATTTACTTTATTATATTATATTATCCTTATTATTTTAACTAATAAATAGATCAAATACATCATATTCAAACTTAAGATTATTATACTTTAATAACTTATGCTATTAGGCTATGTGGCATCAAAAAGAAAGGTTATGGATTTAAGAGTTATAATAGTAATAGCTAATAAATTTTATCTTATACTATATCTTATATTTATAGGATAGAAATAGGAAGTAATAAGTCAGAAATTAATGCAGATTAAAGTAAGAAACTATACTTGAGGATTTATACTTCTAAGGTTTATTTTCTTAAGCTTTATTGAAATATTTTATTAAGGAGTAAGATGAGAAGGATTAAGAAAAGTGTTAGTCAAATCATAGGAGAATTATTTTAAAATTATTAATAATTTCCTAACTTAAAATAACTTTGAATATAGTAGTCTAAATAAATGGATCTTTTCAGGCATAAAAGACTTCGACATTGAGTAAATATCTCTATTTAAAAAGCTAGAAAACTAATATTTAAAAGTTATATAGAATATGAAGCAAATTGCTAAGAATTGTATTATAAAATCTTGCTTTAACAACTTGAGAAATATTTGTTGGTATAAGAGTATAATAATAGCAAGCTAACATTAAATAATAAACTATATAATAATAAAAAATTGCTTTGTATAACTAACTATTATAATAAGCATCTTATTTACTTGGAATTATAGGTTTAATAGCATTAAAATTGTTATCATTTATAAAGGAGAAAAATAGTAAAGCTGAAGTTCTTAAAATAAGAAAAAGATTTATTTGCAGGTAGTAATAAATGATTTTTTAAAGAATAAGGCTAATATTGGGGATTTAAAACACTGTGCTATATTTTATTCTAAAATGGATTATTTTCATTTTAGAATTAATTAAGTTATACAATTCTATTTGATGTTGCTCATAACTCTTTATTTAAATAACTAATATGATAGAAGAAAATATAAGATATATTCAAAAGTAGCTGAGATAGTTAAAACTTAATTTAATCAAATATAAAATTTCAGTAAATAAAAAACTAAATAAGTGCTATTATATAACTAAGCTTAGTTCTAGAAGCTTAAAAGTACAATATCTGATTCCTAATATCTTAATTTAGCCTTTATACAAAATAATTACACTAAACTTTTTAGCAAATTTAATTAAAATTATTGCACTAACTTTATAAGCAAAACTAAATAATTTAACAAAGATATTAAACTATTAACTTAATCAAGAAAGAGATATAATGTTAAAGATAAAATTTAAAAGAGCTAGAAAAAATTAAAAACTAACTGTATATAGCAATAGTAAGAGATTAAATCATATGCTATTTGTAATAATATTTGGAGGTTAAAAAGAGCTTAACCTTTTTATTAAAATTAAATACAAAAATTTAAAATAAAGGAAAGCATTTTAAAATAAAATAAAATAAAATAAAATAAAATAACTTAACTTATGCTTAAAGGGGCATAAATTAAAACATTAAACCAAGAAAAATTCAAAAAGCTTTAATTTAAGACTTGAATGTCCTATTTCATTTAAAAGGAATTTGATTATCAAATTATATAACAATAATTTTATACAATTTAAGATTTAATAAAATAATAGGGATAACTTTCTTTTTAAATTTGTATCTTAGAAGTTAAATAATTATATAGATGTAAAGAATGTAGATTAAGTATGTATTTGAAATTTTTTAGATATAAAATTAAAATTATATTTTTAAGTTTTCTTAATTTAAGAGCTTTATTATGTTTCTAAAGTCAATAATTAAAAAAGATAAACATTTATTCTCCCTAAATTATAAAAGAGAAACAAAATTAAATGTTCTTTCGATAAAAGATGAAATTTTATATTTTTTTACTAAAAAATTATAAAATAGTAAAATGAAATATTTATAGCAAGTAATCTTTATAACTAAACAAATATTAAATTTTCTTAAATTATTAAAGATAAAAATTATTAAAAATAATAGATAAAATAAAATATTTTATAGCTATAAGTTTATGAATTTATTTGATAAGACTTAGAATTACTAAATAATCTAAGAATTTATCTTGGATAAGAAATATAAAGTTGTCTATATGATAAAGAAAAAATTAAATAAATATTTTGAAAAATTATAAGAAAAAGCTTAAATCTAAGTAACTAAACTTTCTAGTTAAATTCTATATAAATGTATATTGCTATAAAACTTATAAAGGATCCTGTGATTATCTAATTTATTCTATTTATAATAATTTATTTATAGTTGTATAAGATATATGCATAATTTAGATAAATGCATTTATTTTTCTTTATTTCTAAGTAATTAGTTGTAAGTTTATCTTATCTGATTTATTTAAATATAGCTAATGATAAGTTTAATAGTCTAGTTATAAATTTATACTTTTAATACTTTAAAATTAAAATTAGTAAAATGCCGAAACCCGGGATTGAACCGGGGACCTTTAGATCTTCAGTCTAACGCTCTCCCAACTGAGCTATTTCGGCCATACTTAAATAGTCATACAAACTATTAAAAGCATAATTATCATTTAATGCTAATAATTTTCTTATATCAAGCAATCAAATTAAAATCCAGTTATGAAAGCGTAAAATAGCTTAAAGATATAATTAAGTTAAAATCCATCTACTAGTAGTAAAGATAATTAACTATTACTATAAAGTAGCTTTGTATATATAAAGATCTTAATATACTTAATATTAAAAGCATATATATTAAAATAGCTATTCTCTATAAACTTAATAGCATATACGAAGAAATAATAAAACTAATTACTTTTTATTAAACTAAAAGTTTGAGAAATATATAAAGGAACTCTTTCTATTTTATAGAATTTAATAAATGGAATCTAAAAACGAAAACAGTATAATTAAGATTATATTCTTAAGAAAGATATTAAGAAGAAAAAATTAGTTAAGAAGAGAATAAATTTTGGTGTAATTCGGAATAGTTGTCTCCAAATATGAAATAATTCCTAACTTAATTCAATTGAGATATTTCAAATAAATAGAAACTATTTTATGATCTTAAAATCTTAAGAAGACTTATTCTCTATAGAATAAATAATTTTATTAACAAGAAATTATCATTGAAAAAACTTATAAAAGCAATACTTTCATAGAATAAGTAAAAAATGAGATACTGTTTATATCTGGAGGATTTTAGAGCTGTAGATTTACTATATATTCATCAAATAAAACAGAAAATTATTAAATGTAATTTGAAAGAAGTACTCATAAAACTCATAAAACCAATTTTAATAAAAGGAATCTAATTTATATCATTTCAGGGTCTAATTCTATTGATAACGATTAATGATTTCATGTGGCAGAATATGAAGCATTCAATATAAGCAAAAATAATTTTAACAGTATTTAAGCTATCTAAATTCCAGTTAATTTTTTTGGATGTGACTAACATAATAAATAGATATATGTATTTGGTGGATTTAATTAGTAATAAAATTATTGTAAGGATATATAAGTATGCGATATAATTAGCAATGAATTGAAAATAATTAATTTACATCTATTTAAAGGTGGATTATTCTCAGCAATATTTGTTCCTCAAATAAAGGCTTTTCTAATATATGCAAACTAAAAATAATTAGATACCTTACTATTTGATTTTTAATCTATTCAAATTAAAGGCTAGCCATATCCAATGAATTTGAGTGCTTAATGTGATAATAGAAAACCAGTTCTAAGCAAAAATTAGGTTTTTTAATTCAATCTTGATAATATGCTATATAATTATGATCTGAGTACTAAAAAGTGGAATCTGATCTAGTGGGATTGGTAAACTTTGTAATGATTTGAAGTTTTATATATCTTAATATTTAGTTTTTAATTTAAAATAAATGTATATAATCTATTAGAAGATTAAGTATAAATTATGTTTGAACTAAGTTTATAGCTGTTTTTGAATTAAATGAATTAAAAGTATTTGGTTAATTTAAATGAATTTCTTGATAGTTATTAGTATTAAACAATTTGTAATCCATTTATATTTGGTTTTAATCCTTGTTATAAATTGAGTAAATTTAGGTTTTATTTAATTTAAATGATGTCTCTTTTTAAATAAAGCTATAAAAGATATTAAATAAGCATTCTATTTTTAACTATAGAATAAAAATATTTAGATGTATATATAAAGCTTGATTAAGCTTTAATAATATCCTGACACTTATTATATGTTTTATTCTATAAACAAATCTACCATTAAAATACTTGGATACATTTTTTAATTTCTTAATAGCAGTTTTAACAAGCATAATGCTTAATATAGATAGACTCTTTTTTAGAAATAATTTACAATAGCCTTTTGATTAATCACAAATAATATAAACTTTATATAATCTTAATAGATTAAAAGTTTAGTGCTAAGATAAAAATAACAAATTAGCCTATATTAAAGTTCTTATTTATTCTGAGATAGTTTTTAGTTATTACCTTATGCAAGTAAATCCATTCTATTATATCAAAGAAATATTACACTAATTATTATTAAATATAATAGTATCATGATAATGCTGCTTTATATACTTATAAAGCACCTCACCACTATTTATAAGTTTTATTATACATAACTACATTAATATATCAATTCTGCTATTTAATCAAATGTATATAATCAAACATTATGCTTAAATCCCTATAAGCAACATATAGTTATATACCTATTTACCATCAATTTACTAATTATATAACTGTAACACCTAATTATTTTATGCCTTATTCTTAAATTACCTTATTAACAACTGTCTAATCAACAAAATACAACTTAAACATTCAATTCTTAAAGAGTTAAATACCCTTCAATTATACTTATACCTAGTCACTTTTTATGCCTTATAATGAAAATGCTCACTAAGCTACCATATTTAATAATTATAATATTATCTTTTAGAAAACATTCAATAGAGTGAAGTGACGGAGAAAATACCGCAAATTTTCTAGTGGAAGAAATTTTAATGCAATCAGCTTCTAATTTATTTGTGATATGCATTTCAATAATATACAATTACTTGCTTCTATTCAGGCACCAGTTAAACTTAGTAACTGAGATCAACAATTTTGAGATATGGAATTTTAAATTTACCAAAAAAGTGAGAATTACACTCCAATAGAATAATTAAGTAATATTAAAATCAGAATATTTAAAGAGGAAGATTTAGAAAACACTAAAATTATATTAAAATAAAAGAAAAAAATCTGATTCTTCTAAGTCAAGACAAAGAAATAATTAGAATCTATTAAAATCATTTTAATCTTCAATTATAAACAATTTAAATCACATTCCACTAAAACAATTTCTCTACTAGCTTATCTAAAAACAAAGGATAAACTTTTGCTTATAAATATAATCTAAATAATTAGATATTAGATCTTAGTTTAAACTTAATGATTTATGCATTTAATTAACTGAAGATAAAATTTAGGCATATAAATAATAAAAGCTAAAATCAAATTTTCAATACTAAATTTAAAATACAATTCTTCGTTTGTCATTCTGTATCAGGTATTTCTTTTTCATTTGGTTCTTAGTGAATTTGTCTTACAACTGTATTTAAATGGAATATTTAATTCTTTTATTTATTGATTTAATTTTTTAACTGCCTCTAGTACTTTAACTTTATTGTTTGTTAAGCAATTTTTTATAATTAAATCACTTAAGTTTCAAGCTGTCTCATTAATTTTTTCTGTCTCTCTTGTTTACTTTAGCTTTACATAAGATATATTCCATGTTATATTTCCAATTCAGCTTGTTAAATTTATTCCTTCCATCTAATTCAGATAATTTATTTATAACATATATCTTCAATGCATCACAGTTCACTTTAACTTCTTCTCCCTTGAATGGTTCTTTTTCAACAAGATTCTTTACTACTAAATATATGTTTAAGTATTAACTTATTCAAACTATACTTGAAATACTACTCTCTTTTATTCTTTACTTCCTGCTCTTCCTTACCCAGACTTTACTATATTTTCCATTAATTTTTTAAATATCTCATTGATATTAATAATTAAATTCCTATGCTATCATTGATCCTTTAAAGCAGCATCCAATTATCAACTCTTTCAAATTTTTGGGCAAAATGCGAATTGAAATTTTTAAGTTAAATTTCAATATACTTTAGCAATTTCAACTCAAGTTTAGTTTTCCAATATTTATTCAACGTTTTCTGTAAAACTTGTGCATTTAATTTGTTTTAGTTATCCTATTTATTCTTATACTTAATTACCTTCACAATCTTACTAAGCTTTTTCTGTTAGTACTCTTAAATTTTCTAAATCACAATTGGCATTTCCAAAGCTAAGAATTGATATATCAACATATTTTTACTAGGCTATTTATGAAAATTATTTATAAAACTCTAGATCTTTTAAGCATTCGCTTGGCAAGCTATCAGTTGCTACAATTATTTTTTTATCTATGACTTCCCTCACTAGCCTCTATAAATAGCTAAAAAGATAGCAGAATCTAAGGCAGAAAGGGCTCCTACTTTAATTTAGTCTATCTTATCAAGAAGAACATTGAAATGTCTTTATGGAAGAGAATTAAATTTCGATGATTTTATTGATAAAGGAGAAAGTTTTATTGAAATGGACTGTAGTCTTTAATACTATTCGTTTAAGCATAAGGTCTATTTTATTTTAGCTTTGGCTAGTTAGTTAACTTTTATTCCATCTGCTATACTAGCCATGCCACATTGGCAAGATATATACCACTTTTCTTTGAACGTTAAATAAAAGCCAAATTATATCCTTTTTTTATATTTTTACTCAAGTAGCATTAAGCTGCTTATGTAGCTGCTTGAAGTACTGGAAAGAAGATCTCTATGGATTCCTTTATATCTCAATTATGTTCGTTTTTACAATCTTTCACTTTTTAGCCAAACATTGCAATTATCAACTTCTAAACTGGTGAATTGGAATAAGACTCAGATTAGTAACTTGGACAATTGTATTTGTTCATCTTACTAGAATAGTAGATAATTCCAAAGCTCGCCTAGCTTTTGTTATTGTTCTGGGAGTAGGAGATTTCTTAATACTAGTAATTGCTAAATTCTTAGGTAATTAGAAAAACAAAATTTGGCTTAAATGAGACACTCCTGATAAAATAATGCTCTTTAGGTTTGCTTATAGATGTGGAGCATAAGTATCGATGCTTGATAGTCATTTATAGAAATAAAAGTAAAGACTAAAACTAAAGAATACATATGTAAACTATGAAAGAGTGCCTTAAGATAACTCAACATTATACTCTAATTAAATTATGCTAGACCCAACCAATCTATCCTTAAATAACAACCAAAACCTTCATCCTTCTTAAACTGTCATTTAAAAAGAACAAAATTACTAAAACTTTCAAGAATCACAGGATAAAAGCTAATTTATTCATTTAGATAAATGTAATAACAAGAAAAAGCACCTCAGTATCTAGAAACGCAGTTTTCATTTATCGAGCATAAAACTCTCAAGCAGAAGTGTAAAGAGATCAACGAAGAAATTTGAAATTAACTCTTATAACTTAATAGGATAATTTCCTTTAAGCCTTCTTAATTTATAAGTCAAACTAGAATCATAATTTATTAAGTATTTTCATCTTATATTTCCAAAGTATTTTAGAGATCAACTAAAGTAACTAAATAAAAGCTTATTACTATTACTTTTTCTATCTATCTCGATAGCAATAAATTTAGGCTACTGAAATAAAGATATCACTGAGACGAAGATATATTATTTAAGCTATACTTAAGGGTTATGTATTAAACATCTATTTTAATTTAGAATTTATTGGAAAGTTACTAAATAGCTATATCTTTAGTATCTCTATAAAACTTTTAAATAATAATTATCATTAGTCATGCTAAGCTTTAGAACCTATCTAAAAAATAGTTATAAAGATATGAGATTTGATTTATCAATTCCTAGTTAATGTATTTTAAGTATTGCTTACTTAATATTAAACTGACTCTATTATAAGTGGAATCTACTTCTCAGAAATGATGGATTGGTATTCAATTTAAATAATTGGAAATGAGTAGATATTTTTATTTCTTTGAGGAAGAGGTGGATTTACTTTGATTAAAGTGATGAAAGGAGTTACATAAACTAGCTCAAATTATACTTTGATAATATCAACTAAAAGAGGAAAATAAAAACTAGAAATTGATGTCTAGTGATTCTAAATTAAGCAAGCCAAAATCCATACGAAAATTACCAATACAAGAACTTATCTCTCTTAAATGAGTCTGAGATTCTAAAAACAGTGTAAATTATAGGAAATAAATTTATTGATAAATGACCACCATGCTAATTGCAAGATTTATTGATACTTCACAACAAATTTTTTAGGATATCCGTTCTTATTACTACTTATTCTTAAAGACTAATAAAATAAATTTCAATCTATTTTAGTAAAAATGATTCATCTAGAAATAAAACTATTTAATTAATTAGACTGAATTTGCTTACACTGCTCTATAGCAAAAAAGAATTAATACTATCTATTTTATTAATGCTTCTAGTTCTTTTATAGTTGAGCTTTTGCATAACTTTAAATATAAGCATATGCTTAAGATGGAGGAAGTAAAAGAATTAGGCAATGTGTAAATTCTAGTTTCAGATGATTTAAATTTAGAGCAGCTAAGTAAAGAACTTGTTTAATATATTGCTTGGAAAGTATTTTAGAAAGCTAAAGAATACAACTAAAATTATTATGGGTTATTTCATTAAGAAGCAAGTATCTTTGGTAATCTAATGGAATAACAAAATACTTCTATTATTTTATTAACTTCAACTAGAATATTGCCTAAAAACATTTTCAGTACAACTTAATTTCAATTGAAATCTTTATTAAAAAGCAAAGACTAAAAATCTTGTTGATACACCTATTTGAAAGTTTCCATTTAAAATCTTTCCTAAGATAAAGTTATTTTGGCTTTAATCTTAAGAAATTAAATTCCATCTAAATTAAAAAAATGAAAAAGCTAAGTTGCTAATTTAAAGTAGAAACTTAAGGCTTAATATCTAATAATGCTAAACATTATTTTTATCTTTCATTGTATAATGATATAATATAAAGAGTTTCTCTTTATCTTAATATTTTAAACGATATAATTTTATGGCTTGTATCTTAACTAAATGTATTAGCTTGTGAGTGCTTTAAATTATTTATCATTGCCCCAATATATAAATACAATTGCTCTTTCTTTTTAAAATTAACTAGCATATTTATAACAAAAATAAATCAAATCTCCTGCATTTAGAAATAGATGATTGATATCCTAATTTCAGTATAATTATCGAATTCTTTAAGTTATCTTCTAGCTTATAAAATGAAAATAGCTTTTAAGCTAATTTGAAGATGGTCTAACTATATAGCTAATCATTCATTTCTAAAATTATATTTTTCTAATAAGCTTTAAATCATAAAATTAACTCTTACTTCCTTCCAAGATTGTTGTCTTATAAACAAAATCTATCTCTTTTGCTAATCGCATTTTTAAGATATTCTAGAGTATCTTTTCTGAATGGACTACTATAATCCTAAAATGAATTAACTAGGAAATAGCTAAAGCTGAAAATAATAAAAGCACTGAAGAGTATTGATTTTATAGCAGTATTATGAAATACTCTTTAGAGTTGGAGTTAGTTCTTGATTGGAATCTATACTACATTAGTTACTTTTACTTTAGTCTTAAATTCCCCAGAATCATGCTTTCGCTACGTCTAATAACAAAATCACATTTAGCACTATAAAATAATATAAAATAATTACTAAGCAAAAGATTCTAAATATCATAGTCACCAAAATTATTAAGATAGAAAAGAATAGAAACTTTTAAGATTACAGCTTGATATTTCAACTCATCTACTTTATATGCATTAAGAAGTGTTTTCATAATCTTAAATTTTTAAAATAATTTATTTTAAAATTACAAAGAGTAAATATAAGTAAGAAATATATTTTAATTAGTAAACTATTTCTTATTACTATTTCATTCAAATTTCTTAAATAAATTTTCCTCTTTTAGTATTTGCAAAAATAATTTAATACTTAAAATTAATGTTTATTCTAAGTTTCTTATATTTTAGGATAACTTTATTTATAATAAAATGAAAAGAAGGTTGCATAATAAGAAATTATATGAAAGATTCTTTAACGCTTATGAAAATAAAAAATTAGAGTTTGACGCTACTCATCCAATAGACTAGAAGTTTATTAA
The DNA here is from genome assembly GCA_946699065.1 of Loxodes magnus. Classification (NCBI taxonomy): domain Eukaryota; phylum Ciliophora; class Karyorelictea; order Loxodida; family Loxodidae; genus Loxodes; species Loxodes magnus. The sequence goes on from CAMPDV010001664.1 coordinate 89,366, forward strand.
GGAATATAAAAAAATAAGTATATATAATGAAGTCTATCCATTCTAGTTTTTTCTATTACTGTGGATTTAGAATGGAAAGTTTGGAACAAAAAATGTGGACAAAGCCAAAGAGCTGTTTTTTATAGAATCTTAATTGCAAATGAGACTTGTTGGTGTTTGTCATAATTTTGTCCTTATATATCTATTTCAATGACAGATATGTAAAGAGCTACATAAGAATGTGTATCTAAATATGAAGTTCAACTGAATAAGTTTTATTCATAGGACAATTACTCTTAGGACTGATATTTTCCAAAGTGAAAAAATGAACTAAAATTAATATTTAATTCAATAAAATATCTAACTTTAAGATTCTTTTTTATATCAAATATATATAATAAGAATTTTACTTGATGCTTTAATCTAAAGACATAAATATATCTTACAACTAAAATCAATTAATCATATATTTATATTTTTCATCCTCCTTTTTTGGTTATTTCATCCTCCAAACGCAAATATCTTTTCTTCACATATATCTCATCCAAAAAGATTTATTGGTAGATAAATTCAACTGATACTTCTGAATGTCTACGTTTTAATATCATAGACTTCGCATTCTTTTACATCTTTATATTTACATTATAAGAATTTTAATCCTGATATAATATAAATTTCTTTCTTTTGATTGCATTTGGTTTTATGAAAATATCTATAGAATATATTTCATAATATTCAGTTCTATTCATATTATAATTATAAATATTTATATTCCTCACCAGCAGATCCTAATAGTGCAAATGTGTTTTAGTTAATTTATTCCATAAAAATAGTAGTTTACTCAGACTTTTTTATATCAATTTGCTGCTCTTCAAATTTATTATTTTTAATGCTATAGCCTTCTTGATATTTGTGTCTGATTTGATAGTATAGATATTGGAAATATGCAAGTATTTAAATATTGGAGTATATTTCATATTTAATTACACCTATCCCAAATTTTTAAAATAGTTGACTAGTATTATAAACTTTTCTTAGCAATTACTTAAGATAAAGAATTTAATTGTGTTTCTGTTCACTAGACACTTAAATTAATTTATTTAATCCTTTATAAATAAATACTAATGCAGTTTAATTATTAAGCAGTTACTTATAAAGTTCTATATTTATAATTTTATTTCTTATTGTCTATCTTAATATTTTTCTCTTTTCTATATGAATTAATTAGATTCTTTATAGTTACTATAATCACTTCTTTTTTAGTTTCATTAAATCTAGAAATAAATGCGGTTTATGTTGGAAATTATTTACAAACTAAGTTTTATTATAAAGTTAGATTTAAGCATTACCTTTATCTCACTAAAATTGAAAGTGAGACTTATTAGGAGGTACAAAAAAAGAATTGATTGAGAGATTTAATTAATCTTAGCATTGAATTCACTAAAAGATAAACTAATATGTGAATAAAATAGCTGCTTTGAGTGAAAAAATCTTATAATTATAAATTCAAAATATAATATTAGATAAGATAGAGTAATAACTTGAATTAATAAAGCAATAAATATGCTACAATTTATTTTGTAAAAGCTGAAATATTACAAGATCTATAATCTTTAAGATATTTAAATTATAAATAATTATCATGTGTAGATAAAAGTAAATAGTTATTTTTACTTTAATAGTCGTATATAGATATACTATCTTTAAATATTTTTATGAAATTATCTCTACTTTCTTAGCATAGAGACTTTGCTGTTAGTTTTTCATTTAAGATAGTAAAATAGATTTATCTTTTTAAAGACTTCTTTATTTTATCTTTTTATGAGAAAGATAAATCTTTTAAAATGGTCTATGAATATTTTGATATACTTTATAATTAATTTATTTTTGATGGTATTAAATCTTATCTGTAGAAAATTTTAATTTCTTTTATATTATTAAATTTTTTCTAAATTGAATAATAGTATGAGTTAGAATGTTTTAAGCACTTCTTTAATTTTTTATTATGAATTTCTAATTTCATTTTCTTATAAAAGTGGTTTAACCAGACTATATTTTAAATTATTTATTTTATGTTTAGATATAACTAAAGTTTTTGTTATTCCAAAATTTTTTATCTCATAGTTATGTTGTATACAACTTAGAGTTAAAATGCCTGATAGTGTTAATTTAAATAAATTTATTTATCAATGAGCTATAATTTGTTTTGAATATTTTCTCATTACATATTTATAATTGAATCCTTACGTAATTTTTTTACATCTTAGTCAATTTCGAATTTTGTAATGATATTTCTAGGTTTGATAAATTAAGTTTTTAACTGGAACTTCACTTAAATTACACGGCTTTTAATTCTTTTTCCAGTTGGATAGTTAATTAGCTTTCTAATAAGTTTTATATTTAGCTTAGTTCTTTTAAACTGTTAATAGTTTTTTAGAGCATCATAATATAGTTAAGTTGCATATTACTATTATCTACCTTTATCCTATTGAATATGATCTTTCAAGCATTTGCTTTAAGTTAGCTATTTTCTAGAATTTCTACTTGCAAACCTATTTTATTTTATGTTTGCTTAATTATTTAATTAAGAAAATTAAGCAAATACAAGGATAGGATGACGAAATAAATACTTCATTAATAAAGTAATATTTGAAAATTACTATAAAGAGTCTACCTCACCAAAAATAGTAGACAAATGAGTTCTATAACTGAGAATATAGAGTAATTCATAGATATTACTGTAAGTACTCTAATAACTAATACTAAAATATTTCTATTTTAAATTTTACTAACTAAATATTCTTATTATCATATACCTTTGACTATTTATATGTAGCTAACTAAATCTTATTTTTATGTTTTCTTTTTCTCATATCCAGTCTTAATATCTTTGATCATTTCAGGACTTTCTTTTGCTTATTTCTAGTTGATAAATTATGTAAATATCTTAAACTTCTCTATATTTTTTTAAGAATTGAAATACTTTAATTCCCTAGGCATTAAAATTATATAGTTAAGTCTATAAAAATTTTGTATTGTAACAAATATTTTTTGTATAGAGTTAAACTGAAAGTTATTTTATGAAAAATTAAGATGAAAAGAGTTTTATTGGTAAGATCTTTTAAGAGTTAATGGAATTAATTCTGCTACAAGCAGTATACATTCTGATTCTCATATACATAAGTTTAGTACTTAATATAAGATGGAATTATTATTATTTATTGTAATAGTGTTTCGATATTAGGACTTAATGGTTATTTAAGAAGTTAACTACTTAAATAATTTTCTTTAAATGATTTACTGTAGTTAAGTTTCAAGTAAAGGATCCATATGAAGTGATTTACTTTAAAGTTTCTAATAAATTTTAAAAGTTTATAGAAGGAGATAATAAATTTTAGTTGAAGTAAAGCTGAATACCAAATGTATTTGAAGGAGAATCTAAGAAGAGTTTCTTAAAGATTATTTTATTACCAATTAAAAAAAAATCATCTTAAGTTATTTTCATCTAAGTTAATTAAGGTTTACTATTTTAGAGTATCTGAATGGTAAGTTAGAAAGATTAATTTGAGATCAAGAGTAAGTAAAGACTAATAATTATGAATTAGTACAATTTAACAAAAAGATTAAATATTAGTTTTGTTATTAATTTTCTTTGTAGAAGAAGATGAATCCAAGAAGATATATAGAAATTCAAGATATGTAGTTCTTATATTAATAATACTAAAGTTTCATGAAATTATTATTATTATTTTTATCTACGTGTTTTTTTTAATTTCATAATGATATTTAACGTATACTTACGTGGTTTTTATATATAAGGAATTGTTTTTCTAAAAAATAATAATAAGAAATGTCCTAGGTTGTTTAATGTCAATCTTGTAACGGAGATTTCGAAAATTAGATGAAAGTACCCATGTTGTTGCCATGTGAACACAACATATGTTATCTATGTGCGCATGATCAGTATCTAAAAACAAAAAATATCAAATGTGCAAATTGTCAGCAAGTTCATAAGATTCATCCTTCGAAGTTGTAAGAAGACAGTTAGTTACTTAAGTATCTTGAGTAAAAGAGTATCATGGAGAGTATATCATTGTTGGAGAATCAATCACTGAGATTGCGTTAAGCTTAGACTTAATTGTCTAAGGTTTACAGTTCTTTTATCTAGTAGTTGATTAGGCACGTGAGTAGTTACGTTTTAAAGGGCAATATTGGCTTATAAAGGTAGTTGTTTGACTAGGATCGATAAATTTAGGAGTAGTTAAGGTTCTTAAAAATCTAGAGGTAAGTAATATCTATTAGTAATAACTATTAGTAATAGCCATTAGAATTACTAAGGTTAGGATATTTCTAGGTATGAGTCTAAGGTGTTGAGATTGTTAGATGAGGTTTAGAGGATCATCGATGTGAGGGTATCGGTTAATGTTTTTGAGGAGTTGGACAATTATAAGTTGAGTCAGGAGTAAATGGTTAAGGAAAATGATTATTTGAGGAGTGAGATATAGAAGTTGAATGATTAAGTCTAGAATCAGTAATAATAGTTGACTTAGTTATAAGGTTAGTTGATCTAGTTCTAATAAGTAACGCCAGTAGTGTAGCTTAATTAGCCAATTTCTCCTCTTTAGAATATTCCTAAGTAGACAAAAAAATAGGATATCAGTATAACCATAGTATCGCCGAACAATAAGACCTTAAAGCTCTAGGTCAAATAAGAAACTACGATAAAGTAGATAAAAAAATAAATCGAAAAATAAACTGAGTTATTATCATATACTCTCGACATCTTAAAGATCAATACTTATCTGAAGGACGGTTAATCAGTATCGAGTTTATAAATTGTCGATGGGGAATAGCTTCAAATGAAGTGAAGTAAGTTTAAAAGTTAAATGTATTATTAGATGGTAAGTTTACTATATAAATAATTTTAGGAAGTACGTCACATTTTTAAAACATATAGAAGGTAAGTATTTTAATATTCTTTAAACATATAGTATGTAAGTATTTTAATATTCTTTAAACATATAGGGAGTAAGTATTATAATATTCTTTAAACATATAGAGAGTAAGTATTTTAATATTCTTTAAACATATAGGGAGTAAGTATTTTAATATTCTTTAAACATATAGATGGTAAGTATTTTAATATTCTTTAAATATATAGGGTGTAAGTATTTTAATATTCTTTAAACATATAGTATGTAAGTATTTTAATATTCTTTAAACATATAGCATGTAAGTATTTTAATATTCTTTAAACATATAGTATGTAAGTATTTTAATATTCTTTAAACATATAGTGAGTAAATATTTTAATATTCTTTAAACATATAGTGAGTAAATATTTTAATTTTCCAATTTAGAGTGTATTTATTAATATTGATAGTATGTAAGGTGTATTTATAGTTTTTTTTCTGTTTTTTAGATCGTAGGTTTAGAATAATCAAAATAGGAAGTGAGTTATTAATTATGTTAAATAGAATGTATGTTAGTTTAAGGTTATTATAAAGGGGGTGAGTTAGTGTTTTAATGAGTTTAAAATAGGACTCATTGAAGAATCGAATGGCTGTGAAATATTCTGAGTGAGTGAATGACTTTAAATACTTAATTTAAACTCTACTTAATTTGAACTCTGCTTAATTTGAACTCTGCTTAATTTGAACTCTGCTTAATTTAAACTCTACTTAATTTGAACTCTACTAAATATAAGTTTATTAGTTAAGTATTTATATATAAGGGGTATTAAAGGTATTAATGATTAATATTAGTATATCTTAATATATCTTTAATATATCTTGTATATCTTTAATATATCTTAATTTTGCATTTGAATATATATTATTGTTTGTTATATTATTGTTTGTTATATTAATGTTTTTTTTATTATGAAGTTATATTATAATTGATATTTTATAATTGATATTTTAATTATATTTTGTTATTTGTTTATGATTTTGTATAAGGTTGTATGAGTGTGGAGAATGAGTGTGAAAGGTATAAGTTATTTTATAATAATGTATTTTTAAGTATTGTAGTTAGAATATTTGTATAGTAGTTTAATAATTATAAGTAGTTGTTAAGGAATTAATTTTTTAAGGGTAAAGGTATATTTTTGAAGAGTGATTAGAGGAAGGATATATTGTTTTTACTTTCTAAAAGTTATAAAAGTTATAAAAGTGATAAAAGTGTAAAAAGGTAAAGAAAGTAAAAGGACAAGAATTATGTAAAATAAGACTGCGATATTTTTTAAAATAAAAGGACAGAAAGAGTGTAGTTGTAAAGAAAGGAGAAAGATATGTTTTTTAAAGATTTTCTAATATAATTTTTTTTTTAATATGTATTAGATAATTTCTAAAGTATTAAAAGTATTAAAAATAATAAAAATAATAAAAATAATAAAAATAATAAAAATAATAAAAATAATAAAAATAATTAAATTTTTTTTGAATATAAATTGTTTTTTGTTTAGAATTTGTGAAAATTTTAATTTTGTTTTTTTTGCTCAGCGTTTTCCACTATAGGGATTTTTTGGGACGGAATAAGTTTATGAGAATTGGGATTAAAATTTTTGAAAATGGGATAAAGGTTAGTGAGTAGTTTTTAAATATTAGAAAGTGGATTTTTTTGAAAGTGAAAATTTTTGAGAAGGGTATAAAAAGTCCATAATGAATAATTTTTGATAATTTTTAATTTTTTTTTTTTGGAATTAGAGAAAAGTAAGAAAGATTTTTTGCTTGGTGGAAAGAGTATAAAAGGGAAAATTTTTTTGAATTTTGGAAATGGAATAAAAGTTTAATAAAAATAAAAATTGTTTGTGAAGGGTAGTAAAAAGAATATGGTATGGTGTTTTTGATTTCAAAAATCGATTTTTTTTTTTGGAGTTTGAGAAAAGTATTTTTTCCTAATAAAGTCAAAATTTATTTAATTTTGTTGTTTTCATTTTTTAAGAGTAATATGAAAAATGGTGTTAGGAAAAGTAAAAAGTTTTGAAGATGTTTAAAATGTGAAAAATTTAATTTGTTTTTTTTGCTCAGCGTTTTCCACTATAGGGAATTTTTGGGACGGAATAAACTTGCGAGATTTGGGATAAAAGATTTCTAAATGGAATAAGGAAAGGTGAAAAGGGAATTAAGGGGAGTAAGTAATGTTAAAATTTTTGAAGTGAAAATATTGAGTAAGGAAAGAATAAAATTTATAATGGAATTTTTGAAAAAAGTTATTTTTTTTTTAAAGAGAAAAGCTATAAAAGTGGGAAAATTTTGAATTTTGGAAATGGAATAAAAAAATTTATAAAAATAGAAAGTTTGGAAACAGTAGTTAAAAAGCGAAATAGCGATTGAAAAAGTAAAAATAGATTTTGAAGAGGTTCAAAACGCGAAAATTTTAATTTTGTTTTTTTTGCTCAGCGTTTTACACTACAGGAAAATTTTCGGACGGAACAAAATTTTTTTTGGAATTTTAAAAGAAGGATAAAATTTTTAGATTTTTTGGATTTTTAGATTTTAGATTTTAGATTTTTGGATTTTTAGATTTTTAGATTTTTTAGATTTTTAGATTTTAGATTTTTGGATTTTTAGATTTTTAGATTTTTAGATTTTTAGATTTTTAGATTTTTAGATTTTTAGATTTTTAGATTTTTAGATTTTTGGATTTTTAGATTTTTAGATTTTTAGATTTTTGTATTTTTAGATTTTTGTATTTTTAGATTTTAGATTTTGGATTTTTAGATTTTTGGATTTTTAGATTTTTAGATTTTTAGATTTTTAGATTTTTAGATTTTTAGATTTTTAGATTTTTGGGATTTTTTAGATTTTTAGATTTTAGATTTTTGGATTTTTAGATTTTTAGATTTTTAGATTTTTAGATTTTTAGATTTTTGGATTTTAGATTTTTAGATTTTTAGATTTTTAGATTTTAGATTTTTAGATTTTTAGATTTTTGGATTTTTAGATTTTTAGATTTTTGGATTTTAGATTTTTGGATTTTTAGATTTTTAAATTTTTAGATTTTTAGATTTTTAGATTTTTAGATTTTTAGATTTTTAGATTTTTAGATTTTTGGATTTTTAGATTTTTAGATTTTTAGATTTTTGTATTTTTAGATTTTTGTATTTTTAGATTTTTAGATTTTTGGATTTTTAAATTTTTGGATTTTTAGATTTTTAGATTTTTAGATTTTTAGATTTTTAGATTTTTAGATTTTTAGATTTTTGGAATTTTTAGATTTTTAGATTTTAGATTTTTGTATTTTTAGATTTTTGTATTTTTAGATTTTTAGATTTTTGGATTTTTAGATTTTGGATTTTTAGATTTTAGATTTTAGATTTTTAGATTTTTAGATTTTTAGATTTTTAGATTTTTGGATTTTTAGATTTTTAGATTTTAGATTTTTGGATTTTTAGATTTTTAGATTTTTAGATTTTTAGATTTTTAGATTTTTGGATTTTAGATTTTTAGATTTTTAGATTTTTAGATTTTTAGATTTTTAGATTTTTAGATTTTTGGATTTTTAGATTTTTAGATTTTTGGATTTTAGATTTTTGGATTTTTAGATTTTTAAATTTTTAGATTTTAGATTTTTAGATTTTTAGATTTTTAGATTTTTAGATTTTAGATTTTTGGATTTTTAGATTTTTAGATTTTTAGATTTTTGTATTTTTAGATTTTTGTATTTTTAGATTTTTAGATTTTTGGATTTTTAGATTTTTGGATTTTTAGATTTTTAGATTTTTAGATTTTTAGATTTTTGGATTTTTAGATTTTTAGATTTTTAGATTTTAGATTTTTAGATTTTTAGATTTTTTAGATTTTTAGATTTTTAGATTTTTGATTTTTAGATTTTTAGATTTTTAGATTTTTGTATTTTTAGATTTTTGTATTTTTAGATTTTTAGATTTTTAGATTTTAGATTTTTGGATTTTTAGATTTTTTAGATTTTTGATTTTTAGATTTTTAGATTTTTAGATTTTAGATTTAGATTTTTAGATTTATTTAGATTTTTAGATTTTTAGATTTTTAGATTTTTTGGATTTTAGATTTTTTGGAATTTTTAGATTTTTAGATTTTTAGATTTTTAGATTTTTAGATTTTTAGATTTTTTGGATTTTC